>BMAO01028492.1:0-195583 GCA_019973975.1 Trichonephila clavata | reverse complement strand
TGTGTTTGCTTAAAGAATTTGTGTGGTCTTTACTCTTTATTTCTTTATTTTTTTTATTATTTGCCATTTTTATCGCATTTGGGTGGCTTTATAAAAAATTTTACCACCTATCCTAAGTTCTTTTTTTTCTTACAATCTAATTAAATTTAAACTGACACATTAACCGTTTTGTAACACCATCCATTTAAATGAATTACTGCGTAACAATCTCTCGCAAGCAGCAACTTTCCCTCGAATTAAGTCCTATTTAAACCTCTTGGAGCATATCCGTTTCCAGACCAGTTATTTTGTAATCTCTTATAATCATATTTTTTTGTTATCACTAGCAAGCCTTTAAAGAACTTATAACTGATTAAGCTATCTGGCCAAAGACAATTACTTGATAGTTTGTTGACACCGATAATAAATTTTGCGTTGAAATCTTAAATCTGGTAATATTGTTGCTGGAAAGAAAGGGGAAATAAAAAGCGCGATAAAAAGTTCAGCTTATTGCATGGCAGCTGATAATGATATTATTGTGATTAATTCATAAGATTAAATTATGAAATTGGAGCAACACATCTTTAATGCGCGTGATAGGTTTCATAATGCACGTAATTTTTTATAAATTGATTACTTTGTGATTATAAATTTATAAAAGGACTTTAAAAAGAGGGAAAACTGTGATGAAGTTTTGAAGGTATGACATACACTATTTTAACATAGAAATCTACGAGTTAACTCCAAATAAAGCCATCCAAGGTTTAGAATAGCATCCTAGAACTAAATAAAAAGTCATTTTTAAAGTGAATTAGAACAAACAAAAAAAAATCAAACTCTAAACTTCGATGTTGTAAGTGTTGAGATTCTGAGGAAAATAATAATAATAAGGGGGGGGGGGATTGGCGTCATTAGAATGCTAGAATGGAAAAATAAATGGTTTGAATGGGAGGTACGATGAATTAAAATCTATCCTATATTTGTTTTCAGATTTTTAAGGAAAGATTCCAATTGGAAATTCTTTTTAAAAAATATAATCTGTATCTGTGGAGGTATCAGGGTCATAATACAAAGTACGTCTTCGGTGGTTATATGTAGCTCTGAATTACTTTCAATTTAATACTTGAATTTGCTGATCAGGGGTCAGTTGGAGGTGGACTAAAACTCGCAGCCAAAGTTGTATTCGAATGATAGAATACTCTATATATTTCTTTCTTCTTGATCGAAATATCAATGCGTAGAGTGATTTCTCTAACAGAATCTTAATGAAATATTTAAACTATAATATTACTTATCTATAAATCAAGCCTCCACGTAGCTAAGTTTGAAGGTTGCATTATTATATTATGTTGGATATTTTTCCAAGTCAATCTTGCTACTAGACCCTTTCACATTTTTATTAACATTCACTGACTTGATTAGAATTTTAATCAATGTCACATCCTGAGCTTTTCTAGGGCTATTGGTAAAGAACCTCGTAATTTTGAATCTCAATTAAGAACTCGAGGACAAAATCTGAGCTGGCACCCAACTCTCCAAACTTCAAAACCACATCAACGTGAGGACTTTGAGCAATGACAGATTTAACGTCCATCAGCCCATTTATGAAGCCCAGGGCTAAGTAGTAGTGTATCCCGCTTCCACGTCACAGGTCCGGGGTTCAAATTCCGGGCTGGGCAAGGTCGACTCAGCCTTTCATCCCTTCAGTGAGACGATAAATGAGTACCAAGCTTGCTTGGGAACTGAACACTGGGGTTTCACGTCAGACTGATCACTTGACCGAAACATCTGCTCATGCACCTCAGCGTCTAAGGTCACGTAACTGAGATAGGCTCAATAGGCCTTGGCCCTCATGGGTTGTTACGCTACTGAGTTCAGTTCAGTTCAGTTTGTCCCCTTTATACGGCCAAGTTTCAGTGACATGGAACATAAACTCCCGATTGGACAACGCGAGTTTTTGACCATGACCACTCGGCCATCACGTCCACAACATTAACTGACATTCGGTAGGATTCTACACTAATCCTCTTCCAATCGTCTCGCATCTATTCCCTACAGCTGTGATTAAAGAGTAATTTCATAAGACGAAATTATCATATCAAGTTACGTCATAAAGTAAGTTCAAAGGTTAGTTAAGGGAAACGCACGTGAGAGCCCGTAACAAACTCCACTGCATACCATATGAGCATTTTCAATCAACATTGATATGTAAATACATTTTCTCATAACAATACTTATCAATATATTGTTTTATCGGTGCTTTTTCTTAACAAAACTTATCAATATTTGTTATCACAATGCTTATTTTTAAATCTATATATCAATATAATTTTTTCTAATCTCTTATTCGTACTTATCTATATAGTTTTTTATAATTTCTTATCTATACTTATCAATTTAATTTTTTTATAATTTCTTATCTATACTTATTAATATGATTTCTTCTTATCAATGTATTTCCTATGGTTTTTCAGAAACATGTTTTCTATTTTGATTTAGTTGCATGGGATTCACGGAAAGGAAAGAACACATTTTGCATGGAACAAATGATATGCAACATAATAATTTCTACCAGTCGTTCACCTTTTGTATCAGATGAACTCAAAACGCTAAGTAACAAATCTGTCTTTCAAGGTTGAGTTATTATTGTAAAGTAATAATACAAAATTGTATGGAAACTTCTTTCAGTACTCTTAGGGAAATGTAATTTATTTCAGACTTTCCTTAAATTTCTAAATTTTAAAACTCTTCAATGTGAACTACCTTTTTGGAAGAAGAATATTTATTCATTTATCTTTCCACTTCCACATAATAGCCTACTCGTTAAAATTGCGAATTCCTCAAAACGCATCCAACGAGTTGAGACACAACTGTTTTCGATAGATATTGTCAAGCAATATAGAGAAGTCCCCTCTCCCGCATGTTAAAGTAGTATTCAAAGCCTTAAGTTGCGTGACGAGGAAGTCAGGAGAGTGATATACTAACTCAGGAATCTTCTTCGTCCTCTACCATGTTTTAAAAATGAAGGGAGATATACCGTAAAATCTGGCGTATAATGCGCACTTTTAACACCAAAAATAAGATTGAAGTTGACGGGTGCAGGTTACACGCTGAGTATAAAACTCAGAGCTTTAAATATTAAAAAAAATAAGCATAGAAAAAATTAGACTTATATACATATCGAAATATTGTTTATTTCATAGAAATGACATTCCTTATGAACTTGAAGGGTTGTAGTTCTAGAAGTATACTATTTTTTTCTAAAGTTAGGAATAATAGCTCGAATAAATGACTTCAAAACATAAGAGCATTGCCCATGAATATTTCAGGTTTCTTCGTACAAAAGGAGGTGTACGTTATACGGCGAATATACCTAAAAGTCAAAAATTGCAGCTTGAAAGTATAGGTGCGAGTTATATGCCGGATTTTACGGTAATTTCCCTCCTCCAATTCTACAGTGATGTATTGATTCCAATCCTTCATTTAAACATAATTTTGTTCACTATACTTGTCTTGTTAGTGAAGAGCAATTACCAAATTGTAGAAGTATTTTGGGGCCGTGGGTAGCCTAGTGGTTAGAGCATCAGACTCCAGACCGGAAAGCCTGGGTTTGTTGCCCGATGTCACCAAATACCCTCCGAGTACACATGGAGTACGTGCTCGTTAAATCAGAGGGTCCGAATGGTGTCACCATCTATCGTGTTGTACCGAGAAAAATCACACTGTCACCTTAATGGGGCTCAAAGCCTAGGCTAACAACAGGCGTACTATCTAACCCGATGCCCTGATGAATTTCGTGATTACATCAGACAGGTGGCATACGCAACATAACACATAACAACACACAACAGAAGTATTTTGAAAATGACGTAGTTCCAAAAGAATACATTTATTTAACCATTTTTCATTACGTTTTATAGTTATTAATTGCTAATAAAATTTTTCTTCAATATTCATATATCTCAGATTGTACTGACGAAACTTTAAGCTACTAACTACTTGTAAATAAAAAACTTTGCTTACAACTACTAACTACTCACACCTTATACATTACCAAACTACCTCACACCTTATTATTACTAAACTCTCTCACACCAACCTCAAAAACCTTAGTCTCACTCTCAAACTCTCCTCTCTCTCTCCTATCATACACATAAATGTCCCCACTATTGGGGATACACTTGCTTAACACCGCTGTAGAAACAGCGCCATCTATTACCTTGACACATATATCTTCATATTTGAAATTTTTATTTCAGGGAACTAGAAACATGGTATGGAAATTTATTTGTTTTACTTATCCAACACCCATCCTTGCCTTCTCAACCATTTGACGTCGAGTCTCCCAGTAGCGACTGACGATGTCGTCAGTAGGGTAAAGTATGGAAATTTCGGAATAACGAAATTGTTCGAAAATTCTTTCTTTAAACTTAAAACCTTCCAACCAAAAAGATTACTTTTTAATGGTGAATAAATAATTTAAATTAATAACATAGCAGGAAAGTTTTCTTGAACTTCATGCTTATATAAAAAAAAACAGGGCCGTTTTTAACCTCACCAGTGCCCTAGGCACTTTAAATTGTTACGCCCCCCACACACAATTTCCAGAGCACCTCCCCGTCCTTCACTTTTACCTTGCCAGTTTGGGATTGAGACGGATTGTCCCTTTACTCAAACTCTTTTATTTGTTTTTGCTCTTTGGAGAGTCTTTCCGTTATTCCCCACCTATGAGCCCTCCGCGTCCTGGACTGGCAACTGTAAGGAAAGGGTAATGGCATGTTTTTGCCTCTCTTGTTCATTCCTTACCTTACAGCATCACGGACCTCCCTTTTGTAAATTAGTTCAGTAAATTAATGAAATCGTTTGCAATTACAATATAGAGTACACGTTATTGTATGAAATGTTTTCAACTTGTTTATTCTCATCTTTTTCTTCGCTTATCGTTTTACTATATTTTACTTTTAGACATCCTTATTCTTTGTTGAGTCGCTGTCATTGTACTTGTACAACAAAGGTTTTTTCCAAGTTTTGAACATTGTAAAATCGTAAATGACTGCATTGTAATCAATATCCATTGTAATCCTATTTTGAGTGCATAGCAACATCAAACTATTAAGCGTTCCTTTTTCCATAATAGATCTCTGCTTCTCTCATGATTCGTTAGGCATTAGTAAGTTCGCTGTAATTTCAATTTGTTTTCTCTCTTTTCGCCCTCCAATTTTTGCACCCTAGGCCTGTGCCTAGTATGCCTTAGCGGAAAAGCGGGCCTGATAAAAAAGACTTCAATGAAATTGAAGTTGTGAATTTGTTTTCTACTAACTTAAACGTTCTATTAATTAAGATAAAATATTAAATGAGAGCAATTAACTTCATCCGAAGTGAATCGATTTCTTTAAATTAAACAAAAAAAATTACGTAATTTAAAACATTTTAGATATCAACACAAATTTTCATTCTGATTAAGCGTTTCTCTGTCACAATTTGTACGGTTTCCCTCACTTTTATTGTCGAAAGAAACTGTCATAAAAGCCGAGAACAAAGCAAATATTAAAACAATAAACCTGCTTTTATTATCCCCGTTGCTTTATTTTCTTTTTCTTTTTTTTCGATATCCGAGAGGAGAAAGGAAAGAAAAGGCTTTTGAAGTAAAATGAAAATACTAGTACAGAAAAGTTCATTCAAAATACACAGCAACGACACCTATGGGCATACTCCGTTACTTCCGCTAGCCTTTATATAAAACGATAGACACATCCCTGCTAGTTATCGGAACTGTTTATGACATCAAAATGACAAACAATCACGATTTAAGTGATTTTCGATAAAACGTCACAGTTGGCGCTTGTAAGGATGGGGTAGAAATGAAATTTAGATTTTCACAGACGTCCATTGTGAGGGGTCTAGTATGGATGTAAAAATTACGGTAAAATCTCCTATTTATGATACCAGTATGGCAGCAAACAGATGTTTGTTAAACGTAACCAGCGTCACATTTGTCAAGAATTATTTCATTTTCTTAAAGCGTGGAGCTTTGTCACATTAACAATGTTGGAACCTCAAAAGGCTCAGCGTTAGAATCATGGACTATAATATACAGGATATTGAATTTAAGATTAGCTTACAGGAGAACTCTATCGGTCATTAAGACAGATTTGCAATAGTATGGACTTTGCTTAATTAGAAATCTGAAACCTCTGCTACATCTATGAATAATTTGTAACATGAACGCACATGTCTGAGCATCTTTTTTGATAAAATCCCTCTCCACTCTTCTTTCAAAATGTGTTCTGACCTCGTACTAATGGAATAGACATGATTCAGTAGGACAAGGCATCAACATACAAGTATCGAGATGCAACATAATGATTGCAAGAAAAATGAACTAAATTTGGGAATTTTCATTCCCTGTCCAAGTCTAGTAATTTACTAGAAAATTGTTTAATAATAAGTCTAGATGGGGTTCATGATGGGGCTCCGGCGCATTTCTATGCTCCTGTACGTGATTGGTTGGATTTGGCATACTCCGATCGCTAGATCGGATATGGGGGTGAAATTCTATGGCCACCACGACCACCAAATCTCCCCCTATTGGATTTTTGAAGTGAAAACTTCTTAAACGGCGTTGGGCACTTTTTGGTAGGGGAAAATCTTATGGGTTTGCGTCACCGACATGCTCTGACTGGCGCACGCGCAGTGTGCTGTTCGACTTATACACTTTTTGGATGGGTAAAATCTGGTGCGTTCGCGTCACCGACATGCTTATAGCAGTATATCTGAAGCTATACAGCTGACGTATAGTGCTGTGTATATCTTATACGTGAAATTGCATGGATTAAGTGAAAAGTTCAATGTGTATATACTGTACATTGCTTGTTGCGATTCCGAGAATGGGCAATATACATTAATGGTTGCCGTTTATATTTCGCCTGGAAAATCTATGAGACAGATACAACAATTTTTATTTGAAAATTTGATGATTTATAAAAAAGAAGGTTCTGAAATACTCGAAAAAAGATTTGGCGAAAAATATATGATAATGTACCGATGATTTTAAGCGGAGACTTCAATATTAACTTCGGAGATGATAAAAATCTACCACTAAGTGATTTTTTAAATGAAACACTTAATTTAAATGTGCCCAACGATCGAAAACTCAGTACTACAAAATATAAAACTACGATCGATGCGGTTTTTACGCGATACTTAGATAAATTTGAATCAACATTTTTCTTTCTTACTTTAGTTACCATAAGCCTATTGTATCTTTTTTAGAACAAAATGAAATAATTGAAAGTACAAAAAGTCTAAGTATTGTTGAAATTAATGATGACGATGATGCAAACAATTAAAATAATGTTAAAAATCAAGTACATTGAAATTTAAGTAAATACAAATACTATCCATGAATAATATGATTCTATATTAATTGTTATTTCAATTGAATTGTATTTATATTTTGTCATGAACTCTTGTACAGCCCGTTATACATTAGAATAATAAGAAACCATATAAAGATGCATTTAGTTGTTGCTCGGAGTGTCAGTAGATGTGAAAATCAGATTCATGTTGATCATTTTAATTCAAAAATTATGGAATTTCAAATTTTAATACTAAAAGTTCTAAGTTTTCACTTTTATCGACAGTCTCTATAACTGCCAATTTTTTTCCTATGGGGTAATCTCAAGGAACTGGTGTATAGAGACGTAGTGACTTCACAAATGGATAAAGAGTCGTCTGCATGCTACTTGTACTTCGGTGGACATGCACGACGGACACTTTGAACATCTTTTTTAAATATTTACAAATACTGCTGTTGATATGTCCAATACGGCGCTTTTTCTTGTACGGCTGGGACGTCATACTTTGTTTTTCGTATTTTTCTTGTAAACTATGGACGGTATAAGAACAGTTCTTTGGGCATTTTTTATTACTTTCAACGCGAAGAATCTGGTTGTGCAAAGTTTGGCCGCTGTTATGCCTACTCTATACTCTATATATGTCTCTACTAATCATTTTCTATAAATATATATACAATGACTTACCTGCAGAGGCCAGTCGAGGAAGTGCAGATAGACCGCCACCCTTCTTATCCAGGGGCATAGGTAGAAAGATATGGGAATCCCCACGTAGAAACACAACAGGAAGGTCAGAAGGGCCCTGAGGACGGCGGGGTGCTTGACTACCCTCCAGAGCTTCTTCGAAGCGAGCAACTCTCGCTCCGTCAAGCTCTTCGAGAGGATCTGCCCAATCGACGAGATGTGGGAAACCAGCATCCCTACATAAAAAAAAATATGTCTTTTACATGCAAACCAGGGGAAAGCTATCGCCGTATCAATGATACGGGACCCCCAAACTACAGGATCCCATACATGTATAACATTTTGTTACTTTCAAATAAGTTTTTTTTATGTAATTACTTTTATTTATTTTTCAAAAAAGGGCTCCTCTAAGAAATTTTAGTACAGAGCCAGCTCAGGACTAGCTATATGGTGTACAATTCGATATCTTTCAGGTTTGTCTTATGTTTTCTCTCATAAGTCAATTAATTCAGATCAAATAGTTACTTTCATTTAAACTAACAAACAAACTTTAATAAGCTATAAATATTTTTATCAGTTGTTAATTGGTTCAAAGCTGGATATAGCGCAAGCCACTCACTTCAAAGGGTACATCACATCTGGTAAGTGTAAACACTTGAAATAAAATTAAGGGGTGGGGAGGGTTTTAACAATTCCTGGAATGAATAAGCATCATCAAGGGACGACGAATTGGAGTTTTAACCAGCTACGCCAATGAGATGCAACCGTAATGTGGAGTAGAAGAAAATATAAGTTTACGACGATTTTTACTAAAAACGATGCAAAAATTTCTGTTTACAAATCTGTCTTCTAAGAATGTTATTCATTACTTTTATTTTCAGCATTAAGAAACTTTATCTGTAATCCCCCCACACCCCCCTTGGATTCTGGCTCCCATCAACCAGCTATTTCGAATGCTCGAATGTGTGTGTGATGTTAATCTTACAGAGTTTCTACTTACCTTTTCGAATCTAAACTGTTATATTAGTTAGAATACAGTGAAGTCTATTACATAGAAGAACGAACATGGAAAGATTTTATCTGCCTGCTTCTTATTCAATATTCGAAATCTTTTGTGACTAGTTTAATGATTTCTTCGTGTAAATGCAGTCATTTAAAAGTATTTTAAAAATTATTTAAAAAAAGCGCCTTATAATATATTGTTGTTCATTAACGACACAATTTGAAGCAGTACAAGGACTATTGGTGGTGGACTTTGTAGTTTTGAACCTCGACCAAGCGACCAGACCGACACCTGAGATGGTATAACATTCTTAAACCTTCCCACGACGCCAACAAGAAGACTTTGAGTCTCGATATATTTAAAGTGCATCAAGGCCTCTACACGGAGGGTCTTCAAGAGCACAAGGATTCGAACCCTTGACTCGACAATGCCGACAATTCGCGATCATGACTATTCGGCTACCTCAGACACAGCTTTGTTTGGAAGCACTACAATAGAACTTTTCAAGAATTTCAACTAAATATGTGAATTCTCTTAATTTTCAACGCTGGTGTATTAATAGAGAAATAAATTGCCTATTAACACCACAATTTGAAACAATATAAGATTATTGGTAATGGATTTCTTAATTTTGTGCCATGGTGGCGAGGAAGTGTTTTAAGGTAACCAACTACCTAAAATTGCAAATGTTGCCAAAAATTGACAATTTTTTATGATTTTATTTTATAGGACATCTTATTAGCTTTATAAAAATACCAAGTTTATCATTTTCCGTTCACTAGAACAAAAACTACAAGTGTTTTAGTAAAAGCAGATACCATAACTTTAAGCAACTATAAAACGCGTTTTACTCGAAATGTGTGTGTTTTTTTAAAATGTTCAACGGGGACAGCGATGGCTCAAAAAGTTTTAAAAATAATTAACTAAAACTTTTTGTGTATGTTCTGTGCAATAGTAGAAGTGTTTTAACCTTCATATTTATCAATCACTGCTTTATTACAAAATTTACCTATTTTTTTTAAGCAGTTTCATATAAAAACTAAGATAAAGTGTTCTAGGTTTTGTACAGATTAAAATATCACTTATCCTGGAGGTTTTTCAAAAATGAATAACATAGCAACACATCAGAAATGAAAAATTGAAGATTTGTTCATTAACTTTTAGTACAAAGGGGGCCGCGTTTATATTTGTTGTCAATTTTTTACCCATTTTAGAAATAATAATTTCTTTTTCTCTTTTCAATTTTAGCATATTTTTCTTATAATGTACTAAACAAATCTAAAAACAAAACAAAACAAAAATCCGCATACCTCCATATATAAAAAAAAAAAGTTGTCGCTAGTAGTAGGACTTTTTTATATAATCAAACTATCTGTTATTGCATCCATTACCCCAATTGAATTATGGCCTATTTTTCGGGTGCAAAAGAATATACAAGCGTGAATCAGAGGATCAGTCACTTGACCTGAAATAAACTCTTTCTTTGTGAAATATTTTTTAACTTTTCTTGAAGAGAATTTAACCTTGAGACGAATTTATTCCGTTTGTTCGTTAACCTTTCCGTTTCTTGGACACCGAACCTGAACAATAGCGGACAATTATCCCGTTGACTTCTGCATTCCATCCCAGATGATAGAACATCTGTTAGATGACGCCCAATCAACCAACCATAAAAGCGTAATCTCGTACAAGGAGCTTGTACAATATTTTTTATGCAACCACCCGTTGACCAATTATTAAGAATCAACAGTACTTAAACCTAAACTTTCCCTTTTTAATCAAATTATCTAGTTGCATAAGTCTGATTGTCTATTATTTTAGAGAATATGGCTTAAACTTAATTTAGAAACAGCAAAACTCCGCTTGTTTTGTTTGTAGAGTGTGAAGTACTCAATTCTTTTCTTATTGTACATAAGAATGGATTAATTTTTTTCTTCTGAATTTTTAAACCTACTTAGCGTAAAAGATGTCCTCTGGTATATATTAATGAAGGGAAAAATAAAATTAAAAAAATAATTTTTGTGTTAGGTACTGCCATAAAGGAAATGGAATTTAAATATTTGAGCTTTTTCTATGGTAAAAAATCAAAGTAATTTTTGTTGCATAAAAAGAATTATTTTAGTGCTTTTTACATTTACTGCGATGAGAGAATACCTTTTAAATAGTTACTAGAAAAAAAAACAGGTACCTTTAAGAGATTCTTTAGTATTAAATTTTGAAAAACTGTGACAGATCTATACGCGTATTTCAACTAACCCTCTTGGGAATTCTTTGGGGCTATCAAAATTCATCCATCTTCTTCTTAGAAGAAGGCGGCGTGATATGCAAATTAAGTTTATTATATGTAGTTCTAGTTCGCAAGTTAAGGGGTTAGTAAATTAGAAAGTGATGAAGGATAAATAACAGGAAATTAAGGTTAGAAAGTTAGTAACTAAAAGTGACAAGAGGTGAAGATTACCGTATAAAAGGTTAGAAAGGCCTTGTTAAAAGTCAGATTAAAGTCAGGAAGTTGTTATTGATAAATTAAATTGATTAGAAGAGAGACTGCCTAAGTTCAGGTATTGTAACCTTCATATTATGTTTGATGTTTAAAATATTTAAAAGGTCAAGAGGCCATTAGTTACATATCTACTGTGTAAAGTAATATTGAGATAGAAGAACCATTATTATAAAGTATTTTATTACAAGTATTCTCCCAAAATGCGACTCTCGTCCCCTCTCTCTCTGTTGACTGACTGGATCATCCTATTTTAGTGTTGCATTTGAATTGTGTTTGAGTCGATTAAAGTGCTAAATAAAATAATTGGAAATTATCATGTCGAATAATCCTTCACCTCCTTCCACACCTTTAGCTGGGTCACAGGGTAGACAGGGGGAATAGAGTTATTACAAAACCTTATAGTTCACAGGTTCCCAAACTTCTTTGTCTCATAAACCCCTTGCCATATTTTTCGGTTTGGGGTAGACCCCTGCTTACGTAACACTGAATTTTTGCTAATTTATTAACTTAAATGTGTTTATGAGAGCTAGTACAGAGCTATTTAAGATAAAAGATTTAAATTTCTAACTGTTATGAAGTTGAGAAACAGTGAAACTTAAGAAACATATGTTAATTAATTCAATATAAGTGATATATAAAATAATTGATCACAAAACAAATGTTAATAATGATAGGGATGAATCAGGTGCTTCAATAACAATTTTTCAACATTTGTTATCCATCTTGTCAGGTTTAACCCAAAATTTCCTCGGTTAGTAGTGTCCAACCGACAACCTTGCTGAAATTTCTCGCTAGGAAAAGCAATTAAAAACTTTCTCCAATACTCTATAATTCGACATAAAAACAGGTATGTCTCTTTAAAGCCAAAATTGCTGACATCCGTTTCTAAACTTTACTTTAAGATCAGTTACTATCTATTTCAATCAGTTCCTCTCGTAATATGAAATTTTAGAAACCATAAGAATTCATTGTCTTCTTTGGCGATTACCAAGTAAATGCATTCTCAAAATCAGTTTCAAAATCTGAATAAGAGGGATTTTAATGTTGAACTTAGGTTAAAACGTCATTTCCTGACAGATTGTCTGGGACTAATTGAGAGAGTAGGAAAATTCGCTACATAACAATATATTACTCCCTTAGCTTAGTTCTAGCAATAAAAGCTGAAATGAGATGGTCCTTGTTTTAATAAAATATATGCTGCCCCATAACTGCGAATTAGCCTCATTAAATTTAGTAAATAAATGTGTTAAATAGATAAAATCTGGTTTCCATTTGGTTAAATTTTCTTTTAAAATTAAAATCATGATCTGATTTAATGAGAATTGTCGTAGACCCCCATTTACACCTCATGGACCCCCAAATTATTTTTTGCAGGTCGCCATAGACCCCTGGGAGTCTATATAAACCACTTTGGGAATCACTGTATAGCCGAAATTACAGTACACGATAGAGCGGAAGGCGAAAAAATGCTTGGATCGGACTGATTTGACGGTGCGAGGCCAGAGAGAGCTTGGCTTAAGAAAAGTTGCAATGTACATTGTACTATTTACTACTTAGAGCTCATTCCCCTCAGGGGGCTCGCCTTCTTTAGGTGAGTACGGGTGTCACAATCCCGAGGTGCCCTAGTGATCTTTTCCTTTTCCCACAGGGTTTACTGTCTTTGGTAAACACGGGCTGCACGAACCCGGGGTACCCTAGTGATCCTTCTCTATTTTCGACCCTCTTTCTTGTCATTCAATTCATTCTTTCTTTCTCTTCCCGTCTATACCACAGTTATTAAAACAAATGTTTGGCGCAGTATAGCCGAAATCGGCTCTTGCGCCAATAAACCCCAAAATCAATCAATCAATCAACTTAGAACTCATTTATTAATAATTGTTTTGGGCTTTTTATATTGCTTAAAAATAATTTTATTTCGAGTCTAAAATCAAGTAACAAAAAAGTGTTTTTCCGTTTTCTCGAAAATTCAACCCTTTTAGGGCAATACTAAATTTTGAAATTATTTTTTTAAACAATTTTCTCCTTATCTCCATACTATAAAATACCTTTCTCGAATATACCATATTTATTCAAAGACGCGTAGAGAATTGGGGGTGCGGCTTAGAATCGATGACAACATTTTTTCACAAAAACATGTTGAGAATTTGGGGTATGGCTTATAGAATCAATGGCGGCTTAGATTCGAGTAAATACGGGTGGTAGTTTCCCCGCAATTAAGAATAATTCTTTTTCATAGAACCGCTATCCCCCCCCCCTGTGGTCGCGGTAGCCTAGTGGTCAAGGTATCGGATCGTGGCTGGCACGTCATGAGTTCGAGCCCAGTACCACTAAAAGATCCGCCGTGAAGGGGAGCGATGCACGTGAAATCTGTCAAGAGCTCAAACGTCCTCCCAGTGGTGTGGTATGGTAGTTAGGAGAAGGGGGTGCCATCTCACGTGTCGTCCTCGTCACTTGACCATGGTTCAAAATCAAGAGGTCCGTCACCAAAAGCCCTCGTGTAGCTGAACAGAGCGACGTTAATATTCACTCACTAAACAAACGAGTGTCCACACAGCACTGCCCTGCGACCAATCACTCGAGGTGGTTCGTAATACTTCATCGTGAACTTTGTTATTTTGAAGTAAAATGCAAGCCATTTTAATCACTCACGTGCCCAAAATCTTGTGTCACGAGCCATCAATGGCACGTGTGCCACTGGTTCGTCATCCCTGCCGTAGGTCATCTTTAGTGTTTGTGCGATCTTCACGAAAATGCTTATGCCACATTCGTACACAGCCATATTCCCCCCCCCCCCATGGCCTCGTTTCTGTATGCTTACTTCAGCATCTCTAGTGTCTCAGAGGGGATTTCTCGAGAAAAACGCAGAATTTGAGGTTTTCACGCTACTCTAAAGACGACATTTCAAAATCCGACTAATGAAAAATTAGCTTTGTCAGAAATGATCTACAATTAACGCCGACAGTACCAGAAATGAATTCCAGAAGGCTGTACGTTTTCCTTATTAGTGCTGCCAAACTCCAAAAGAGATATTCCCCTCCGACTTACACCTGTATGAACGTACCATTTCGGGAACTTTTTGAATTATGTAGTACATATACCTACATTATTATTTCTTATTATGTAACATAGGATTAAAAACGTATACAATATCAACCATTTGCTTAAAAAACTTTTCATTGCTAAACTTAAAACTTTTAAAGAAATTTATATCTTTAAGCAAAATAATAAGTTGGACCATAGCAGCTGGTAAGCACTAAAAATATTTCGTTTCTGAGTCATCGTCTGAGTTATTGAGAAATAGATAAATTTTTATGCCTTTTGTATCTTATCCCCTCTCTGCACTTTAAGTGCATTGTGATGTTCCCTTTCATGAGAGGGTGCATCTACCTTACGAAATGGATTGAAAAGCCGATGACCTCGGCCCCTAGAGAGAACGGGAGGGCATTTCGATCCCCTGTCTGGGCCTCCAAGGGAGAAGGACCTCATCCAATGTCATCTTTTTTTTCTGTTAGGGAGAGTGCAACGATTCCTTTTTTCAATTCCTACTATAGATCACACTATACCTATCTATATTTATCATATATATATACTGTTCAAATTTTCAATACTTTTTATTCATCCACTCAAGTTCAAATACATCTTTTTAAACTTGTAGTGGATGGCACTTGATGTTAATACAGTTTTTTCAAATATTAATTAATTAATAATTAGTAACAAAAAAATCCAACACCACATATATAAAGGAAAATCATTCGTTGTGTCCCTGTAACGCAATGGACTTCTATTCCAAAGGTCGTGAGTTCGAAACCCTCCTGGGATGGCCTAATTTCTGAGAATGGGATTTCTTTTTACTACACTATTTATTGGGGGAGAATTTAATTAATGAATAAATAGTAACAAACAAAAAATATTCCAACACTATATATAGAAAGGAAAATGGAAAATTGAAAGGAAAACCACTTTCTATTTTGCCAGATAATATTGTGATTATTTCATATGTATATGCATATTTATATTCATTGTATATATATATTAATTGCAATTATTTAATAAAAAGTAACTAAAATAAATTTTCTTTGTTGACCTAAGTAGGAATTGACTTTAAAAAAAAAAATTATATTATTTCTAATATGAAAACTATATTTTTCATTTTAATTTTGTATGCTTTCTGTTTAATAATCATGAAGCATGCCATTATGTCAGAATAGCAATTTTGAAAATGTAAATTTTTGTTATTTGCATGCAAATAAGAGCTAAAAATGAATGATCAAAAAATAAATAATTCAATTTCTGAGTCACTGTCTGTCATTGCTTATAAAATAAATTTGTGCCGTGTGTTTTATTCAAAAACCTTATTTTGTCCAAACTTTGCACGGAGAAGTTCTTTCTTGACTGGTTACATTTTAAATTCGTTTGCTACAAAAAACTGTATTGATTGATGGAAAAATGAGTGGTGCTGGTGTTCTAAATTTATTTTTTAAAGGAATGGGGTTTATATTTGTAAGAGAGAACGGAGGCCACACAATGGTAACATTAGGAAGTTCCGCTAACTTCCAGGGAGTCCTTTGATAATTCAATACTTGCTGAGACTCCCATTGGCCTAAATTCATGAGTGTCACATGATAAATACAATCACGTGATCTCCATTGAATTCAAAACGAACAATAGACTTTTACTTTTTTTTCTACTTGTAAAATAAAAATAAAATTGCAGATTTGGTAGTTGCATTAAGATGTTTTTTTTTTATTTCCAACAGCAGATTGCAAGACAACTGCAAACAAAATAAGAAACCGAGAATATTGACAAAAATGAAAAAACAGCAACAAAACTAAGAAAAGAAACACAGGTTCACAGTATAGTCTATAAATCCTATATTTTGTGTCTGGTCTCCCAATATCTGCTCCACATGGATCCAGAACTGAGTGTACGGCAGTGTGCCAAATGAATGGCGTCCATTTCTTCATTGGAGTCGAACAGTTTACAAAGGGGACTCTGGGCAATGCCTATCATGTTTAGATGCTTGGATAGGCGATTCGAAAATCGGCCACAGTTCTGTCTCGCGGCCATTTTTTAATATGAAGGAGTTTGCTAAACCATACTTTTGATTATTCTTTTGGTTGAATTTCGACCAGAAGTGTTCTCTGCAGAATTTCTATATGATTCTTCTGACACTATAAAAAGGAGCTGTATTGTCAGAGGTTTGAAAGATTTTTGCCCCCTTCTTTGCAAGGTAATTGGCATTTTCCTTCCCATCAATGCCACAGTGCGATGGAATGTATTGCATGACAATGTCTATATGGCATTGAAGTAAATCACCGATTAACAGTTGACATTTTAGAATAATCTCTGATAAAGGTGCCTCGATGGAAGATATTGCTTGGAGGGCCGACCTGAATCCTATAAAATAACTACCTTTGAAACATGATCAGTGTGGCAAAGAAGTTGAGATATAGCAATGCGTATAGCTGCTATTTCGGCATCAAAAGCAGTGCTGTGAATTCCTATTGGTGTATAGAAGGAAAATAGGTTACAGCAAACTCCAGCACCTGCATTACTGTTATCTGTCATTGCATAAAGATGTTCAAATATTAATATTCTTCAAAAAGTTTTTAAAAACTAAAAAATTGTTGTGTTATAAGTGTAGTTGTAAATCATGTTCATTTTGCTTACCTACGTGCGTTGCCATTATTATTAACAAATCTTGAAGGAAAGTTTATGTAAAAAGCAAATGTTGACAACAGCAAAGAGCATGAGCTGATTTGGCAGGAAACACGTGATTAGGTTTATCATGCGGCCATGACGTCACACAAATTTGTGAACTGATTGGTTAGAAACACGTGATTGCAGTTATCATGTGACTATGGCGTCGCCTGAATTCCCATTGTGTTTTAAAAAAGAATGCATGTAAAAAAATTCCAAGATAAAATCCGGCTATAATTTTGATAATTCATCAGGACATTTGTGAATTATTTGCCTTAGTTTAAGTAACAGTTTCATTTAGATTTTTATTTTAGAATGCACAGGCCTTAGGTTAATAAATTGTAGGCATGACAATTAAAAAAAAAAGCTAAAGAATTTTTTCTAGAAATAGGAAAAAAACTCATAAATAAATAATATACATTCAATTTATGTCTGAATTGAATAAATCATGCAATCCTAAAAATAATAAACAGGTTTGCCTGGTGGTATATCTACTAAAAGAATTTCACGTTGATTCTTCTTCGTGAAACGTTTAAAGAAAGAAAGAAATTTTGGAAAACAAACTCACATCCGTACATTTTTTCCTACTACATTTGATAGACATTTATTTTTAAAAAATCAGAGAACAATTTCTAAGCAAATCAATGGTTAAGGTTTGTTTTTTCTTTTGTAGGTTCACCTTGATATTTTTCCAAAAGAGTTAGTTCAACTAAAAGATTTATTTACAACAATTAATTTTTAATATTTTCCTGTAATTTTTCTAATGTAAAAAATTGAAATGTATATATGCATGGCATACAAAAGAGAAACTCTCTCCCAAAAATATTTTTTGTCAATCCCTAACATATGCATATATCAAGATAGTAATACCGAAGCAGATACCAATAACACAGTAACACTAACATGCATTAGTACAGAGAAGTTTTGAAAGAAATACAAGGAAGTAGAGTGTTATGTACAAGTATACACAGCAATTAAATTCTTACCACCTCTACAGGGACCTCCTGTCATTGATCTAATTGCAAAGGAAGAGTATTTCCATCCCGTGTGCACTGACTGTTCGGGGGAAGTGATTTTGGAAAAAGGTGGTTTCCCCGCCGAGAGGAAGTATATGCCCTATTTCGCAGAGAACCTGTTTACTCTGTAACCGGGACGCAATTTCACTTTCATCGAGGGTCGATCCCTTTCCTGTCGTCTGCGCCCCAAGTTCATCCACGTTCCAATTCATTGACATTAACCCCCATACACGAGTGCAGGAGCACCCCTTTATCCTCATTTTCTGTTCTGAATAGCATGCAGATGCACTCTTTCACCTGTGCCGCTGTTGGATTGATGTGCTCTTTCCACTGTTCTAATACATTTACTCATTTGCTCTATGAAATGTTTACATTTCCTTCACACAGTTTTTCTTTCGATCTAACCACAGTAAACAGCATATTGACCAATATTTGTATCTTGACCACTTGAACTTGAAGACTTAAAAACATTTTTTTCTGTAATCGGGCTGCGGATTGGTATTTATGCCTTTGGCAGATCAAGCACATTCCCCAGAAGCTGGTATAACTTTTTAGTGCGGCACCATATAGGCAAAACCAATTGCTTCAAGTAATTTTGACACCCAGTTTCCTCTTCAGAGAGAGGCACCTGAGCTCTGACGATGCGAAATCGCACTTAGGAATTTAATTTTGCCGAGAGCACCCAAGCCAAACAGACACTCGAAGGATTTTCACATGCCACATAATAATACAACATGGCCGCTGTCAATTTTTTACGTCATTAAAATCCACCAACTTGGGCCGGGGTTGAGCCCGCAACCTTAGATGCATGTAACGTGACCATCTTGAATCTCCTCCACATCAGAGAGAGAGTAATGGTTTTACTGCCTTAGTCACAGTGTTTTATTTCGTTCGTGTGTTTTCTTTTGTGTTACTGTCACATATTAAATTATTTTACTGCAGACTGCTACGAATTGAAAGGAAGACTTTTTCCCCAATAAAAAATATTTCTTTGAGATTTGTCACTATATCCGGAAGTTGCTAAAAAGTATATACAGTTTTTAAAAATGAAAATTCAATTAAAATGCCAAATATCTGTTGATATAACCCTTTATTGTTAGAAAATATGTTAATATGTTAAGAAGTATAAACAGAATTGCGATAATTTTCCTCACTTCTATTTGTAATTAGTGTACAAAAGAGATTAAAATGAATGCTTTTGCTTTTTTTTTTTCAGAAAGAATGACTAGATCGTGAAAAAATGAATAAATAAAATGTTATAGAACAATAGATTGTACAACTCTCTTTTGGATTTCAAACGGTCTCAAAAGCTCTCGAAATAAACCTTATGTGTATTTAATACCTAAGTCTTGAATTCCTCTGCCTGTTGATCGTTGCTTTTGCCCCAACATAATTCAACTTACAAATTGTGAAAAACGTTCTGTCACGTTTATCAGTGTTTGAGGATTAGAATAAAGATCAGCCATAATCAGAACAATTCTTATTTATTATACCTTCACTTAGTTCTTAACAACCCAAGGTAGGAAATGCACACTTTTATTAATTGTAGGAGCAAAAGCACGGTAGAAGGGATACTTAATATTTAATTATAAATCAATTAACTTACTCTTAGAACGTTTTGGTTATCTACGGTCTAAGTTACCATAATTCCGTTCTCAGCAATTCGACCTCTAGTGGTTATTAATCTAATCCAACTTAGTGAACAAATAGTCAATTAACAATCTTTAATTAGTCAACAATTAATCATCGAGCTACTCTCGATTAGCTCACAGCTACTTTCCGCTAACCAAAAACTGCTAACTTCAAACTTCTAACCATTAACTCTATGTACCTAAAAGCTAATGCTTAAATATCATCCTTTATTTAAATAAACCGTGTCTTCTTCGGAAGAAAGTTTTCAATAGAACTACATTTAAAAGAAATAGTTTTCCCCAAGAGGATTAGTAAAAAGCTCGTGGATAGACCCACGCGTTACAAGATATTGTACTCTAATTTCAAAATATGAAAGAGCAAACAATAAAAAGGAATAGATTAATTTACTTAAAAACTTTCTAATAAAATTGAAAAATAAAAATGTAATCGAACTCGTATTCACGCCTGCACATTTATGCACAAGTTACACACAGCTTCATATATATATATACAGTAAAATACGTTTAACACGAAAACGCTTAGGACAAAATACCGGTTAACACGAAATAATACAATAGTCCCGACAAACTACTATATATATTCCATGCATTCCTTTCTCTTAACACGAAAAGATTTCCCTTCTTGATATTGAAATTGAGTCGATATTTATTGAAATATTTGATAAAGTTTCTAAATTATTGGACAATCCTGCTGTATCGTTGAAGGAATTCGTTGCAGTAGATGTTGATAATAAGAGCACAGTCGCAAATAAGGCAGGCAAAGATATTTTGGAGTTCTTTGAAAGCTCAAAAAATATTACTGATGATTCCGAAGATGAAAATGGAATAAATAATCAGCTCCTGTTCCCACATCATCCAAAATGACGAACATCATGAAAAGTATGCGCACTTATTTAGACACACATTCGAACGGTGAAATGAATAACAAAATGAGCCTCATTGAACAATTTGAAGATAAAAAAAGACAATGCAAAGAAAAATATCAGATTATATTAACATCAATAAATATTTTATTTTTCGAAATACTTGAAAATTTTGTACTAAGTTTCATTATGTTCTTGGGAATGTTTTTGTTCATTGATTTTTATTAAAGGCATGCATATATACATATCTATGTAAATAAATGTACTCCATAAACTAAACTTAGTTGGATACATATATATATAAATTTGCTATGCTCTTTAACACGAAAAAATATTTCAGTCCGCTCAGTTTCGTGTTAAACGATTTTCACTGTATATATATATTCCATATTATTCTAAATTGCTTCAAATTTGCAGGAAATCAAGAGATGTTTTTCAACGCATGTAGTTTTATGCGTTCTGACATTACCATAAAAAAGATATTTTTATATTATCTTACGAAATTTGTGCTTTCGTAATAACTTAGCTTTCTTCATACGATACAAAACTATCATCAGAATTAAAAAATAAATATAATTATGTTTTGCATTTAAGTAAATAATTGAAAGATTTAAAAGGATGTAACCTTCTTTGAATTTCGTTAATTCTCATTCGATTTAAAGAATGTATACAATAAAAATACCCGAAGTGTCTGCCAACATTTCGTATTTTATGATTAATCTTCTAAATTTAATGTTATTTCAGCATGTTCATGAACGATTCCATGAAATCCAGTTGAATTAGTTATTATTTTTTTAAAAAAAAGATCCGTCAAAACAGCAAAGTATCTTTATAAGCAAATCTTTCTTTCCAAAAAACTTATAATCAATGAAAAGCTTGATTAGTCTTTTATATAATTTTGTAAAAAATTTAACTTTGGAACGTATTGTGTAGTTTCTGAAAAAACTTAACAGTGATGATTATTTTGTAGATGCGTACATAAAAAAGATTTTAATAAATCGTTAAAATTCATGTAATTGTCACCAAACTAGTACTTTAAAAGTGGAAACCATTGATATATTCTAAAGTAATTATAATTCTATTGTTATTTTTTCGATGGAGTAAGCCGACGTAACAATTTCGAAAAGTTGTTTAAAAAACTTCAAGATGAACTATGAAGAAAATAAAAATCTCGCATAATGAAAACTAAAACGAATCTTTAAAAAATATGTTAATTGCAAAAAACATTACCTATGCATGGTTTCGTAACACACAATACATGTTCTTTTGCAAAGAAATTCAAATGGATCGTTTGTCAAATCGTGAGGAAATCTTTTTCAAATCTTTATAGACGCAAAAGCTTATGGTTTTTATCATTAAAGACAAAGGAGCAATTTTTTCCAACTTAGATTTTTTGATGATTTAGTTATCTGTTGTAAATACGAGGCACGGCAGAAGCAATCCTTTCCGGGCTCGCTCGGCATTTGATGTCGTTACTTTGATCATCAAGATTGTTCAAACAATGGAAGTGTTGTTAGAGAGGTAAGATGGCTCTTCGATTAGAAAAAAGAGAGTTAAACAGAGATTTTCGTGTTTATGCATCGCTCATACATTATATGATTTCTTGTTACATCTAATTTTTATTCGAATTTTCATAATTTTGTTTTTTCCCGTGTAAGAAAAAAAACACGTCAGTAACAAACGTACGAGAGATTAATAAGTACAGTAAAATACGCTTAACGCGAAAACGCTTAAGACGAAACATCGGTTAACACGAAATAATACAACGGTATTGTGTATTGTGTGAGCAGCCCTAATTATGGCAGACAAAGACATTTTGGAGTTTGTTCAAAGCTCAAAAATTTCACGGATGATTCCGAAGATGAAAATGGAATGAATAATCAGCTTCTGTTCCCAAATCATCCAAAATGAGGAACATCATGAAAACTATGCGCAGTTATTTAGACGAATATTCCAATGGGGAAGTTAATAATAATAAAAATCACATCAAACAATTTGTTGACAATTTGATACTCAAAAAACAATACAAAAAAATATCAGATTATTTTTCAAAAACTTACTAATTTTTTTGTTTTTTCAAAAAAATTGAAAATTTTGCAATAAATTTCATTAAGTTCTTGTGAATGTTTTTCTTTTATTGATTTTTATTAAATGCATGCATATATACATATCCATGTAAACAAAATAAACTTTTAATAAACTTAATTTTGTTGAATATAAAAAATTTTTTGCAATATCCTTTGACAAGAGAAAATATTTCAGTCCCTTAAATTTCGTGTTAAACGATTTTCACTGTACATCGGTTAAAAAAGCTCAAAAATTCCCAAACATTTTTTTAATTTTGTTTCCTTATTTGGTAGTAAACAATATTTTTACAAACTACTTGCTGACTCGGCCACGCGTTGCTGTGGCTTTGTTTTAATACGTTAATTCAATTTATTCTAAGCTATTCAATGCAGTCAAATTAATCTTCGATTGCAATTTCGAAGGGTTGAAATAAAGTATAAAATAACAAATGATTTTAATTTTGCATTTTATTCTTCTCCTATTTGAGTATAGTATAATGCATGAATTTCTAACGAAGTTGTTAAGTAACAACATATGAAGATTTAATTTTATAAATGTGGTGAATAACGTTGATATTTTGCAATTTTTAAAATTATTTTTATCATTTTAAAGTATAACTATAAAAACTTTTATATAACTAATCGCTAATCAGTGCACAATATATTTCCGTAACCCCTCTTTTTCTAACTCAAATAGATTCGACGGTTTCCACGCACGTGAGAATGTAACATCTAGTTGTCCATTCGAGGAACATGGATTTTCTAAGTCCAAGCATCAAATGAATAATGTTGGGTTTCAGATTCATTTATGGTCATCGCTAAAACCAAACGAATCCGGAATTGAAGTCTTTTGAATGGCATTGGAGATTCTGACGGTATCAGTAGAATATATGTGGCAACAGATTCTGTAGCAACAGAACCGAATTTTCGTTTAAACTGTGCAGTCAAAACGTTTGCTTCAAGAAGTTCATGGTAATTCTTTTGATGATCAAACGTGCACCGTTGTATAATCTGGGTGGATTTAAGTTACGCAGCAGAATAACCAGGGAACCAATCTTCAGCCGAAGTTTTTGTGGTGACATTCCTGATACATCTAGAGAATTCAAAAACTTTGTTCGAAAATTTACGGTTTTGCTTTCATCAACAGTGTCGATTGATTGAAAAGGTATTCGATCACCTGGCAACAACTCTGTACCTGGAAGTCTGTTTCATCACAATATCAAAATTTTTTCTGATAAAGTAACAGAATTACAGAAGTAATAATTATCTAGATAATTATACAGTATATTCGGAAAGACACTCTCAATCAGTTCCTTTTTGTCTGAAGAACAGTACAGAAATTATCTGTCTATTTCATGCATTATGTATTAGGATAAAGTTCCACTTCACCGTTTCCAATATTTAGCAGTTGGTTAGAAAATATTTGCTCCGATTGATCATCTTGCAAATGTACTCGCATGTTTATGGTCAATCGAAGTGTGTCCACGTTTTGCCATAAAAACAATTGCTTTAAGTATGCGTTAATCTCTTGAGCAAAAATAGAGCGAGGAATGACTGTGAATTTCTGTCGGGAATATCATACAGTAGTACGACAACAACACCGAATATTTTCTCGTTGCCGTTTAAACCTTGCAAAGTTCTATGTAATGCTTTGAGAGAATATTTATGGGTTATGGTATACTTTTTCCTGATCATGATTGAATTCATTTGCAATACTGTTGCCAATCCGCTCTTTTTTTTCAATGGTACGCATTGCATCTTGTATCTTATGAATGTCCAGTGGCAGTTTGTTGCGGAATGTGCAGTTTTTCCACCATCTAACACAGTGTCTGAAATACGTTTAAAGATTATTTGCAAGTACTCGCTCGTCCTATTCAACAGCCGAATCATTAATCGCTGGTCGACTCTTCATGGTCAAAATAAGACAAACTCAGTTTCGGCGAACGACTCTTCATTCATAGGCCTCACGGATTTTTCTTGAAAAATCCGTTTGTGTCATAGATTGTGATATTAGTAAGTTTTCCCCTAATTTCCAGAAGAATCCACACGGTTGCGAACTAGCCAAAAATGATTCCAACTTGGCTCTATCACCAATATTTCTCCAAGTTTCGATTGAATCACCATTTTTTTGTAAGAAATGGCGTTGCTTGCGAATTTTATAATTTTAACATAAAATAAATACAACATAGAGTAATATAAACGTATTACACATCCAGATATAAATTATTTACACTATTTTAAGTATCCTTTACACAAAATTCCTTACATATGAAGAGGCGTATCAGCAGTCAGTCGGAAAACATGCCCCAACTAGTTCCAATATCCTAGTACTTGTGAACAAATTCAGGCAAAGTCTCTTGACGGTATCGTTAGATGTTGATGGTCATCCAGGAGGTTCTTCATCCTCCAAGATACCGGTTTGAATTTGTTCACAAGTAACCTGATATTGGCTTATGTTGGGGACTGTTTTCCGTATTTTCACTTGTACAACTGGCACACTTTTTCATATATTTTACCATCCTGTTTCCAGGAAACTATGGCTATTCTTTCTTCTAAGGAAAACATTTCTTCAAACACTTGTGAAAGCAATCACTGCATTAGTGTATTCATGCAAATGGATTGTTATTTTTGGAGCACCCTGTAGAATTAATACACTTTAAACCCGGGGTGGGCAGACTTTTACAGAGTACGGGCTACTTCAGATGTTTTTAAGGTGTTGTGATCCACCCAGTGGCTTAGGTGTGACCATTCTGTTTTAAAATTGTACATTTTCTTTTCTTAACACTTGTTATCGACATAATACTCTCTTTTAAAATATGTCAGATTACTATTTTTACTACAAAAATACAAGTAACACAACTTGAATAACTACGAACGACTTCTAGACCGTAGAGTGTGGACGTATTCAATGCAGTGAACAGAAAGCAAACGTGAACTGATGGATCTGGAACTGACGTATGTACTTAGTTTGTTCGCTGCAGAGTCCTGCGCCATCGCGGGGCATGACGTCAACACGAGAACCCAAACCTATGCAAGCGCGGGATGTGGAATGATAAGGATGTGGGATCAACAGCCAAAAAATCCCGTTCTATCACGGAAAGAGCTGATCATCAACATTTATTCTCCCCTTCAGTCAGCGAGTGTTAAGCGTCATCGTGCTCTTCCAATGAAGGTACATGTATTGTCTGCACATTTATCGAATCATTTGATTATGTAAACACAGTCCAATTCTCCCGTCTAGCTGGCGTCGGTGTTCCATAAATAGGTTTCCTTTAGTATGCGGATCTTAGTCTTAGTAAAGGCGGTCACCCCAAAATGTATCGGCAGTTCACCTGTCGATCGCGATCGACTTAATGCCCACCATAGCTTTAAACCATTACAATTAAATAAATAAAGCATGACTGCGGAAGTCTAATGATTATGATCACGAATTCGTGGCCGGCATGTCAAGAGTTCAAGTCCTAGTGTCACTGAAAACCCGCCGTGTAGAGGTCTGGTGTACGTTAAATCTGACGAGGTTCAAAGTTCTTTAGTGGTGCGGTAGCTTGCAGAAGGACTCGTCACTTGACCACGGTTCAAAATTTAGAGGTCCATCGCCAATAGTGCGATGTTAGTAAAAACCACTTAAATCTTTTAATTTATGTGAAATAAGACATCAATTAATTAATTTTTTTAAAGAATGTTATGGAATTAGACAAATGTTTAGTAATCTCATTGGTGGATTTCTATTAACAGAAAGTGTGTGAAGTAAATTGAAAACTTTGAGAATATAAAGCTGTATAAATCGGTTGGAAGAATTTTTTTCTTTAACTTGTTCTATTTTCACCAAGTTTGCACCCTTCTACTTTTTTCTCTCTAAGAAATTTAGTCATTTCGTTAATTCGTTTTTATTTTTTCTGAAAAAAAGAAAGATTGACAAGAAATTTCTACATCCTTAAATATTAGGATGGAATTTACAGTTAAATTCTTTTAATGTTACATTAAAACTTAGCTTTCATTAGATCTCACGATTTTGACTAATAGGAGTTGAAAAATGGGGACATTAACACCACTAGACTGTGATACATCACAATCCAAACTTTCACATCACATCACGTAAAAACTTAAGAATCCAGACGTCCTATATACTTATAGATTAAAAAATTAATTAAAAATGGTAATCATTCAATTTTATTTTTTAACTTTAACATTCATTTTAAGGAATAATTATCGGAAATTTTTCCCTTAAATTAAAAAACTAATCGAATTTAGTGATTTTTAGCAGAAATATGTTTAAATCTCGAGTCCATTAAAATTAATGACATTCAATAAAGTTAAGAGCGACGAAAAGTTTAAATATGATTAACGGCAACTTCAACGGCAAAGTGCTCAATCGATGAGGTCTGGGTCAGGATTGGCTGCGGGGAAGAATGTTTCTTCATCGTGGAATATTTTCCTTCGTTTCTTCATTTTCACTTTCGTCGAGAAAAGAGGAAGGATTTATGGGCAGGTTTAGAAAGAAAATCTTCGGACCGAAAAGACGGAAATTACGACATAGATCAGAATTTTGAGTAAATTAGGGGCTGTGTTGACGTTTTATATCTCAGGAGAGAACTTTAGCAAAACTTTGAATTTTGTTTGTTTGTTGTTTCACTCGCTCCCTTCGGAAAAAGGACATAAACAAGGTGGGATGAGATAACTGTTTTGTAAACACATGTTTCTCATTCGCAATACATCATGACATAAGAAACAGAAGTGGAGGGTCGTTTTAGAAAAGAAAGAAAGATCACTCATAGCCAGCAGGGGTTAATATTTTGTAATTTGAATGATCCAATTTTGTTTTGTTTTAACATCTTTGTTAGAATTACTTAATGATATTCACTTTTAAGGTACAATTTTTAGTGGAACCTCCCTCTCTTAACTAACCGTGTGTGGATATTGAAGGTCACTTTGGCTCAAGTGTAGTATGAGTTTATCGCCTTTCAATTTGGCGATTTTTCTTTGGATTTTGTGATTTTTATATAGATATTATGGTGAGATAACGAATTCATTCTGGCTTCCGGAAACCTGTCGCTAAGTGAAGTAGCTCGGCGATCGATTTTGGACACCAAAAAATTTGACATCACCAAGGGGCCCCCCTATACTACACTTCAACCTGTTACTTTCATTTAATGTCCGGGTGAGGTAGTCATGGGGTTACCAACTCTTTGCCAGCGTGTCATAAGTTCGGGCCCCAGGGTCACTGAAGACTCACTATATAGAGGGGCTGATGCTTATTAAATCTGTCGAGGCTCAAAATCCTCCCATGGAGTGGTGTGGAAGTTCGGAGAGGGAGGTGCCAGCTCTAGTGTCCTTTTTGTCACTTGACCATGTTTCAAAACTATGGGGTTCGTTGCCAATAGCTCTCGAGTTGCTGTAAAGTGCGACGTTAATAAAACGCTGATTCACTCTATTTAATGCGCAGCAATTCCATTATTTCATACGACTGTTTTTTTAATGTTACCGGGATACGAATGCCAAGTAAGATTCACTTAGATTTTACGTTTCCATTATTCACCACGATAGTGTTCAATAGAATCGAGGATCGAAAATATGACATTTCGGTTATTAAATTTTGGAGACAGAATTAAGTTAAAACTGATTTTTTTAATATTTGCAGATCCGAGAAATTGTAATATTGTGCAAAAATGAGTTTTCTTCTATTTTTTTTATAAACTTTTAAATAACAATAAATTTTTTATTATTTTTTTGAATAAGTAAAACAAAGAATTATATGCATATTTGATTCGGTGTAATAAAATATGCTAATTAAAATATCATAAAGTCAGAAAAATTATTTAGCATATCATATTCTTAAGCAAAACTCTAACAACAGGGATAGATATACTTAGAGTTTCGAAAGGTTTAGTTATTTACAATGCACCAAGAACGTTTTATATTTAGTGTAAAGCAATGGTCTTCAAATTGTGTTCCATGGAACCCTGGAGTTCCACAAGGCAGGGGCTCCCCGAGTCAGTAAAAATCGAAAAGGAAATTACAAATGCGTATGCAAAGGGATTTACTATATTCTATTGTTTGCTATCCATAGTTCCACTAAATGATCTTATACTCGCTAGTACAATGTTTTACAAAACTAAATTGTATTATAAAGGAAAATACAAGTTTTTTTCATTTGTAGGAAAAAACACCAATAAGAAAGTATAAGGAACAATTTTTCCATATATCGACGTTAAAATCTAAATTTAACGGTTCCTAAATTTGAAGTTGGAAATTCATGAAAAATACACAGGATTTCTCACACAGGCATAAAAATTTTAATCCAATTCAGAACAATGCATTTAAATGAAGAATTTTTCTCAACGTGAGTGCCTGAAACAAAAAGTAAAAGAAAATTAACCGTCGAATAATATGAAATGCGACTGCAGATAATTTATATAGACTTTAAAGAAAAAAATCACACATATCCCAGTTATTAAATCTAATGCATGGATCGAGAATACATGGATAATAAATAAACGTTATTTATGAATAAATTATATTAAAATTTTTAATAACAAATACAATACTTTTTTTAAACAATTTCTTTACATAAAGTATCTATAACATGTCAATTTATTATAAATATTAGTTTAAGATATATTCTGTGGAGTGGATATCCCCAAAGCATTTTTTTTAACTCTAAGGGTTCCATGAGTCGAAAAAGTTTGAAGCCCACTGGAGTAAGGTTACTTGGCAGCATCAAATTCTTCTTCCAATCGTTAAACCATCTTCATTCCACGTTCTAGATGGAATAAGCATTCTGATCACCAAACTTATATTCGTTTCCAAATTCTTTTTTTTTTAATTTTTACTTCTGAAAAAATAGATAGTACAATTAATTTTTGTTCAATATTTGAGATCGAGAGGCAAAAGGCAATAGCACTTCGTTTAATTCCGAAAAAGTGACTACCTTTATCTTTAATTTCTAGTAATCTATTAGACAAAATTTAAGAAGCTTCTGTGTTACATACTTGAAAATACGAGCCATTTGTAAAAACCTTGCCGGTCCACATTCTCTTCACAACTGATTATGTACATGAAAGAGGTGCTTCCCACCGGCTTTGTCAAATGCGATACAATTAGAAAAAGGTTGACGAATACAGCAGAAATTCCAGTGGAGATACCCCTCGGAAACGAATTGTTTTGCAGACATAGACAAATATTTGAATCATTAAACCCGAAGAACTCGCGGTCTTTTTACTTTTTTTGTAGTCGTGAATAATCAGAAACGAATTTCTCCTTCCACATCAGTGCAAATGGGACAATAAATAATCAGATAGAAGTTTGGTAATGACTTTTTGTCGACAATCGCATTAGAACAAGAGGACTCATCGAAAAGATCCCTATAATTGAGTCCGATTTCACATGTCACAGAGATACAAAACACTTTCCTTGAATCAGCTCGCCAGAACGCGAACCATAATTCTCCACGGTCGAGCGCCGAAAGAACTGCTCCACTAGACCATGCCTATGCCCTCTTTTCGTCCCTTAGAACCAGAGTTTGTTCCTGACATTATAGATAATCTGGCATAACATTATTCTATATGACTGACAGCAATTTATTGTTTTCGCGCTTTCAATTCTTTCGTTGTTTTGTATAAATTTTCTGTTACACCTTAAATAAATAAACAAAGCTGGTGATATAAATTTGCTAATATTTTGAACTCTGCTCTTTTCCGAACAAGTAGTTTGCTCTGTACTCAAACCTTTCCAATAACACCAAATTTTTCAAACAGCGGGTGGGGAAATACCTCTTAGTTCTTCCTTAATCAGCTCTTTTTAGAAAACAAAATTTGTGATTGCCAATAATAATTCCAACAAAACGAAGTTCTTTTCTCTTGAACAGAAACAAAATAATAAACTTAATACGTGAACAATATAATCCTTACAACGTTTTAGACTTTAATTATTGTGTTGACAATAAGCCAGAATTACTTCATGTAATCTTTTGTACTTCAATATCATTTGTGACATTAATGAAAATGGTAGAAGTTGATATAAAACAAATTCAGTTCATACTAATTTTTAAAAAAAAATTTCCCCAAGACATAAATATTTAATAATAAGGCAAATAGCCTCAGTTTTACTTATATTTTTCTAAAGCAAGCTATTGAAGAACAATCTTTCTAGAGAAAGTGTATCTATGATTATATAGCTTAAAATCAAAAACTTTTTATAATAAAAATTTTTCCAAATCAATGAACTTGGATAATTTACTAATAACTCAACATTATATTGTTAACAGAAATCCTCATTCTAAAATATATAAATACATAACCAAATAGAGTGCAATTTGCAAATTAGCTCACAGCAATATTGAGAAATATTTACTAATTCCTAATTTCAGTAGCTTTACAAATGATTATTAACTGAAAATGCATAAATTCTTATTATCAGTTTTCCAAAAAATAAAGGGAAGAATTTTTTGTTCGCAATTCTCTTCTCTTACCCTTGCTCTTATTTAACCATTTTTTCTTACAAGATAAGCCTTTGAGTTATTTTTCGAAGCTGGTATAAATATAAACTGAGGAAGAAACCATAAAATGGAACGCCAGCTTTATTAAATCTAAAACGGAAACGAACTCTTTTGTTTCACTTGCGAGGTCCGTTATATACAAGCCAGACGATACTTTCTAAAATGAAATGAAAATATAAACAAATATAAAAAAGCAGACTATAAATAAAAATTAAATCGTGAGGCTCATCTAATAGTGCTATATTGGCATTCACCTCATCAATTTGCTTGATTTGTCGTAAGACAAATCTTGACATAAATTTGTAAATTTTCTTGGAAAGCATCTCAATAATTTGAACATTGGAAAAGCTAAGCAATACAAAATTTTTATTTAATGCTTACAATGAAACAAATGCTTCGAAGCAAATAGTAGTAAAAAATATTTAAATAAAGACAGAGAACTGTGTCAAGAGATATTATTTTTACTAACTATAAATAAAACTTGTGTAAATCAATGAAATTCATTTGTGGCCTCTATGTTTTTAACTTGTAGAGAAACTCGATAATATATTTTAAATAATAAGAAAATTGTTCCAAAATCTCCTTTTTTTCAAAAAAATTAAAAACCCTAATAAATTTTAAATTTCATATTCAGATCACAATCTATTCTAAAAACTATTTTAAGTGTTGCCACAATCTGAATACAAAATTCCTTTGGTAATAAGAATATCAGTATCGATACAATTTAAATTTGTGCAAGTAATATAAACAGCAAAAACAATAAAATTTAATATTAAAAATAAAAACAAGAATAATATTTAAAAATATTTATATAATATAATAGTCAAATATATATTTTTTTAAAATATAAGCTGTGAGGGATAGTTACTAGCGTTCTACAACTGAGCTACTTCTCTTGCATGGTTAAGAAGTATAAAAAATACACTTCTTAAAATAAAAATGTTATAACTTGTATTTTCTAACAAAATATTGCATTAGATTTTTGCATAATTTTTTCGAAATAATAATCAATAAACAACCGTTAATCCAAATCTTATATTTAGAGGGGGAAAAACTATCTTATACTTTAATTACATTATTAAAATTCTCATTTCCTATCAAATTTTCACTTCATTTTTAAAAATATGAAACAAAAATGCTTAAGCAATTATCAGCAACGAGTGGAGAAACATTGCCACTTAGAAAAAGAAATATATGTGGTACAAATGCATTATAGTATATAGAATGCGATAACTACTCCGATTATTTTCTGAAATTATTATATTAATTACAGATTTTTCAGAATCTCAGCATACGAATTATTAATCTTAATGTTTTTCATGACGTAAATAAGTCTTCCTCAATCTGAAATTACCGCACAATTATCGATTAAGATGGCGAAATACTTAATTGCCGTTTTTTGCTCTTTCTATTTAATCACATCATTTCTACGAAACTCAACAAATCTACGAGAAATTCAGCTAAAGAAATTTCGTGAGATTTTGAAATAATGGTGGGAAAAAATATAAGTTGTGCATCAAGCTGTAAATATTAAAAATGAAAAAAAATTTTTAGAGTTTTGAAAACTCCGATTCGTAAAATGGTTGAAGGTTATATACAAAACATTAAAAAAAGTTTATGTGGTGATTAGTATAGAATTTGGATGCAGAAAAATAGCCTGTTTATAGGTATACTAAATGATATGAAATTCTGTTAGTAAAAAAGAGAATTACTATACATTAAACTTGTTTTAATTACTCGACGAAGGACGACTCGACATGATACTTTTTAATTATTTATTCAATACACTGATTATCACAGACAAAATTCAATTAACCAATCAGGTTGAGATGTTTCCCAGAAAATTATAGGGGTTTTGCAACGAGAGTCGCGAGTTTGGAGAATACTTCTAATCAATGGATCCACTTTTTATGAATCAATTTTCTACTTTAATAAATGATTTACACTGTAGCTATGTGTCTAATTGTCACTTAAAGCTCTTTAACAATTTTAAGCCCAAAACGCGCTATCAATATTGTGATAACCCCCTTGTCAACCTGTAAACCCGGCTAGATGTGTGGGAGAAACTGAATGATCCACAGACATGATTTCAATCTAATCAATTTATTAATTCCAAATATCAATCAGACACAATACAATTCTAATTAAGGTAGCTGAAATATAGTAGAGCGCGGAGGTGAGATTCTATAACACGGGATACTACTACAGACCCACAACTGAATCTAGGACAGCTTAAATACGCTCAAATATAACTACGTCGCACACTAATAAGCTAACTTCTACTTAATCAAGCTCAAATACCTGTACTTTTTATGCATCGGATCCTACACTGGAAAATTGCAGGTGATCTCTCTTGGCTTGATCAATGTCGTTGGATCCACGCTCTGTAATCTTTTTCCTGAACAACTCCTAGACCTTTAACTAAAATTCCACTCTCTTTCAATCATCAACTAACAGCTAACGCGCAGACTCTATGTTAACTCCTACTTACCAACTCCAACGTGTCAACTCTCAAACTCGCGAAACCAGAATTTATATAATATACTTCATTTACATAATCACGCTTCCTTACTCGGTGAAAGTTGGTTGAAATAAATATTTTCCTAAAAGAGTCCTGAAGGGATTAGTAGAACCGCGTATAGATCCGTCACAATATTACTAATACTTGATCTGTAGATATTGTTCCTATCTTCTACTTCTTAATATTTCAGTCTCCTGGCAACTTCAATTAAACACAACAATTCTCCTCTATCCATCTATCTATCTCTCTAGCAAACAAACTTATACTATTGTATATATAATAGACCTAATCTGTATATCACGGTTTCTTCTTCGGAAAAGGTTGTTGATATTCATAGTCTAAAGATTTCCCAAGAGGGTTAATGGAAGGACGCGTATAGATCCGTCCCAAACTTCCTGATTCCAAGAGAATTTTTCACTAATTACTTTAAGCAAACTTAGGAGAGAAGAGACAAGTTTTTAGAGAAACAAAATAATTAAGGTATCCAAGAGACATTTACACAGCCATTTATACAAAGAGTCACATACGCGTGATCAGGAGAGTAAGAGAAGCCTCCAGCAGCAGTCGCGATCAAGACTGTTGAACTCCAGTTAGCATTTTTTTTTTGTAATACTTAAATAAAGCTGTACACATCTTTTATTTTCCATTTCTCGCAAAATTAAGAGCTTAGGAAGATATTTTTATTTCTGTGGTTCAATACGAAAGCAACTATTGTGAAAATACCATACTGTTGGAATTAAGATTCCACACACGAGTACCATGAAAAAATATTCCTACGAATAGCACTATTATAGAACTTTATTCTAAAACTTCGTGTTCGCATTAATAAGTATAATTGACTTTGATTGTTCCTGAATATAAGTCAATTCTCTTTTTATTAACCCTTAAACATGTCACAAAATACGAAATGTGTTTTTGTCCTTTTTATTGGAAGTTTATGTGTTATGTGCTCATATTTAAAAGTGCTCCCAAATTCATGTATGTAAATAAGCAAAAGTTATGAGAAATTATCCAGAGGAGTGTCTTCCCCTGGTGGTATTTTAACTAATAAATTAGACTTATACTGATTTAGAACCAATTTTAATATCTTCGTTGATTCTCAATATACTTTGTGACGGATCTATACGGGTTTTCACTAATTCTTCTTTTTTTCCCTTTCAATCAAAATATTCATTTCAACCAACCTTCATCGAGAAACCAAACGTGATTAATGTAAATAAGGAATATTATATAAATTCGGTTTTCGTGAATTGAAGGGAGCTAAGCAAGAGGAAGTGAGAAGCCAAGTTAATTAAAGTCAAGTGAAGAGATCGAGAGGTTGACACGTAGTTGTTGACAAGTTAAGCGAGCTTGATACGTTTTGATGTGCGCAAAGAGAAGAGGATTAAAAGTATTGAAATTCACTATTACGGAACGTGGAGTCTTCGTCAATTCATCCAGCTAATTTGAGTGCCTGGAATTCTCCGTGAAGGAGCGGCAGCATTAAAACAACAGGTACTGTGATTTCGATTAAGTAAATTCTGATTATTAGTGTGAGGCGTAGTCGTAAATGTGCGCGTTTAAGCTGTCTTAGATTCAGTTGAAATTCTGTAATATTTCCCCCTCTTGTAATTATATCTCACCTCTGCACTCTACTCCCGTTTATATACCTTAATTAGTATTGTGTTGTGCCTATTATTAAAGATTAATAAGAATCTCTCAATAAATCAGTTCAATTGGAATAATGTCTTTTGATCATTTAGTTCCTCCAAAACATCTAGCCTGGTTTTCAGATAGACAGGAAGGTATTAATGTAAGGGGTGGCTACAGGTCACCACAACTTTGTCAATGAAAAGAACAATTTAATACATAAATCTTAAGCCAATCAAATGTTTAATTTTAGATGTAAGTAATGTAAATATTTTCAATAAATTATAAAGTAGAAAGAGAAAGGTAAACAATTATTTTTAATAGATATAATTATTTTTTCATTAATTCACATATAGCTACAAGTCTGAAGAGCAAACCACTGTCTATATATAAAGAACCGGGTTTGTATTGACCTCTTACTTAAAACATAAATTCGGATTTTTAGAAAAGTAACTCCACAGCTTTGTTGGTGAAAGAATTCCTTTGTGTTTTGTTCTGTTTCTTTCTCCTCTGCCTTGAGGAGGATGAGGAGCCTCCTGAGAATTCAGCGTTAATGGGCCGAACTCGTTTCTTGGAGTTACGTGAAGTATAAAAAACGAAGTCACCTTCCGAAGGACGAAATCGGTGATCCATGGAAGAAAATATTCGTTCTTAAATTTGTTCCGCTTCATTTGGATGTTCGGTGATCATTTTACTTGGACACAGCTTCTTCCTATACAAACAAATATTATATTTATTTGAAATTATTTCTCTATTTGCTTTATTGAAATATGTAGTGGACAAAGTAAGAATGAGAAAAATTTATCGCTCGAGACATAGTTGTTTTATTTTTGAACAACAGGAACGATGGGGTATAAATAAAGATTAATTTGCCCCAAATTGATTTTCTTGTAGCGTTGAAACAATTTTGAGTTATAGAGGAAATGTTTTTAAAGTTATGTGAGACATTTTCATTGTATCAGAACGAAAACAAACAAACAACAACAAAAGCAAACAGCGTAAATATAAATCTTTGATTTTAAGGGCTAGCGAGTCTTGTTATTTTTTTCAATTTTTATACCATTGACTGAAAAATGCTTTATTTCTGATGATTTAGCATGTTTACTATTCATGATTTTTGTTAAAGGGGGGGGGGATCATAAATAAGAAAAAGTTTGTCTGAGATAGTTATGAAAGTTATTTTCGAGAATTGCTTACATATGATGAAATACTTTTTGGAAGCGTGTTCATTATTTTGGAAATACATGGAATTGTACAACTGACTTGCACACAATATATTTTGTTCATCAGAAATTACTCTAAATAAAACTTACTTTTATATACATGTTACAGAAAGTACGATAAACATGCGCTTATGTAAACTTTGATAATGCTTTCCCATCTAAAATCAAAAGGGTTTTTTTTTTGTCTACTAAAATTTATTTTTGTGGCAAAAAATAAGTATAAGTGAATTATTATTAACGTCTCACAAAAAGCAACAAGAGGACTATTGGTGGCGTCCTTCGATTGACGAGAGCGACAACTGAGCCGAAACCCCCTCTCCAAACTTCCACACCAAACTAACGTGAGGACTTTGGGCAAAGACACACTTAACGTGCATCAGCCTCTCTACACGGTGGGTCTTTACGACTCGACGACGCCGGTCGCGTGTCCGGGACTATGACAGCTAGGTTACCCCGACGACGGCAAAAAGGAAGGTATTTTCCATAATCAATAAGATAAATATATTTATTCTTACTCCTAACATCAAATATTCATTTCAATATGTTAAATGTTTTCGTAATTCATGGAAACTGTAACAATTTCCTAAATTTAATAGATATGTTGATGTATAATAAAATTTAACGCAGAACTAGGTTAATAGTTAATAGGAAGTAAGTTACACATTTGACAAAGTCGGTGGGGAACACTTCGTTCACTTCCAAAGTTAGTTGAGAAAAGAATGTGGAGCGGCAGGGCTTTTTCAAAATGGCTCGTATTTTGAAGAATGTAACGCAGAAGCTTCTTACATGTTGTCTAATAGATTACTAGAAATTAAAGATAAAGGTAGTCACTTTTTCGGAATTAAACGAGTCGCTATTGCCTCTTGATCTCAAATATTGAATAAAAATTAGTTTGTATTTCATCCATTTTTACAGAAGTAAAAAATTTAAAAAAGAAGAACTTGTAAACGAATGCAAGTTTAGTGATTAAAATGCTTATTTCATCTAGAACAGTGATTCCCAAAGTAGTCTATATCGACCTCCAGGGGTCTATGATGACCTACAAGGGGTCCACGCCATCGAAAAAATAATTTGGGGGCCCATGGGTGTCTACCATAGCGACTGTCACTAAGCCAGATCGGGAATTTAATTTTAAAAGAAAATTTAATCAAATAGAAACCAGATATATCTATTTAACAGATTCATTTACCAAATTTAATGAAGCTAATTTGCAGTTACAAGGACTCTCACATCAGCGTTTCTTGCTAGAATTAATCTAAGAAGTATAATATTGGATGTTCCGATTTTTTTCCTGGTTTCTCAGTTTATCACAATCTGCCAGGAAAAGGACGCTTTGACCTACGTTCAACATTTAAATGCCCTTTATTCAGACATTGAAACTAGGTTCGAGAATGCTTTGACTATATGGTAATATCACAGTAGGCAATGAATTTATAGGATCACTTTGGAAAAAAAACACCAAATGTCAGATAACATTAGAAACTAATCGGAATAGGTGTAAAGGACATCTTAAAGTAAAATTCATAAAAATAGATATCAGAGCAATTTTGGAAGCAACAGATTGATCCATCCCATTAAAAGCATTTGTCGTTACTCAGTAACTTTATGTAAGTCATTTTATGTATTAATTAAATTTTAATTTAATTAATTAACAAGTGTGTCTTAAAATTTAAACATTATACTTCACTACAGCTAGAAATTTAAATCTTTTAAAGTAAGTATCTCTCTACCAGATATCAAAAAAAATATTTAAGTTGCTAAATTTGCAAAAATTCAATATTAGGTAAGAAGGGTCTACCCCAAACCCCGAAAAACATGGCAAGGGGTCTATGAGACAAAAAAGTTTAAGAGCTTTTGATCTCTAGAATATGGAACGGGGAATGAAGCCTGTTTAACAATTAGAAGAAGAATTCGATGCTGCTTAGTTACCTTACACTAAACCTAAAATGTCGTTTGAAATGGATTATAAATAATCAAACCATGGGTGTCTAAACTATGACCACTTGTGGGCCGCATTGCAAAAATAATTTTTTTTTTCTGGGCCGTACATACAATATTTTTTTTTAACAAATTGAAAATAAAAGTTAATAAAATAAGTTAACTTATTTCTATTATAGTTTTTTTTAAAATTTGAATAAGACATGAATAGGTACACAGTTATTTTAAATTTGTAAAAGTTTCGTTTCATAAAAGATAGAAAAAAATCAAGTTAATGAGATGAATGAATTTGCGTTTGTGTTGAACACAAGCAAATCGATATCGGGTTCAATAAACGGAGTTGCAATTCTTAATGCATTTTCAAGATATTTGTCAGTGATTTTTGTCCTATTTTTGTATGCTTCATTCTTTGAAAATAACTATTCACAAATATAAGTAATGCCAAAAACTGAAGACCTTAATAAAGCATGAATGTGAAAATGAGGATATTTATCGTGTTGGTGTAGGTAATCTTTATAAAATTGCAGTATAGAAATTGTATATCCTAAATGTTTCTTTCAGTTGAATGTCACTTTGCAGCTCAACGCATTCCATTTAAAGATTTGAAGGTAATTTATTTATTTCTAGAGAAAACGGGTAAAAAATATATTGAAATACTCTTCTTTTTTTCGAAAATCTTGAAATCTTCTTTAAAACTCTTCAATTAAATCGAAAATTAATGCAGAATATTTTACATAGCTTGTGCATACATTTATTTTTTTAAATAAAAATATGTAAATTGTATTTGCGTTTGGGCCGCACTTTAGACACAAGCATGAATTAAACCTTTCAAGGCTTTAGCTTTATCAATCTCTGTTGCTAGAGTTTTGCTTAAGAATATCATGTTAAATAATTTGTCTGAATTGGTCATATTTTATTCAGCATATTTTAGTTAATAGAAAGTAAGACTTATTAAAATATGTTTCGAGTACGTTCAATGTTCTAAATATCGCAAACAGATCGTGATAAAAGAGTGGATTTTGATTACTTCTTCAATAGGATGATATTAATTTTTAAAAAAGCATGATTTATGAGCAAAACAATGATGAATAAATCTGCTTTCTACGGCGAATGAATTCAATGTTCCATGACTGAAAGTAGCTGAACCGCCTCTTTAACGAACCTTGCATATTTCTCTGCCGACGCGGAAGAGAAAATATATGCTATACAAAATCACAATCGTTAATAAATTAGTCGTAATGAAACAACGCGTTTTCTCGGTCTCGTATTGCAATACTTTTATAGTAGAATAAATATTTCTTAGCAGAGCATGTCCATTTTTAAAGTAAAGTGCCGAGGTCTTGACTTTAAAAATAACAGGACAACAACATGTCTTGAATGTTTTACCAGTTTGAATACAATCCATGTCTCGTTTTACTGGGCGAAAAAATACTTACGTTTGTCTTGAAACTCAATTTAAATCATTTACAAGTGTGCATAGGCTGTTTTCTCTAAAAAATACTTTACTCGGGTGTTTTTAACTCTCTGTGGACACTAACAGAAACAATAATTTTTAATGAGAGTCACGTCGCTAAAAGGGAAATTTGAAGTGTTCGCAAATAAGAATGAGTTTTTTCGTTAAAATGTCAATGAAAACTTTAAGCAGAAACGTTATGAAACATTTAAAAAGTATATTGAAAATAAATATTTAAAAAAAGAGCATACATATGCTTTAAAGAACGAACAAGTTAATGTTTTCCTTTTTCAGTAGCTTTATAGACCGCCGGCCATAAGATCGCAGCCCTGAGCACTGGGCCGCCACGGCTATTACTCGCATTTATTTTTAAATTGAAAAGAAGAGAATTACAAATTTAACTTTAAAATATTGCCTTTAAATTAAATTAAAAGTTAAATTTTAAAAATAATTTCTTAGACATGAACGCCAAAAATAAAACGCCACACATGTCCTGTATAGTCTGAAATGAACTTTTTTTCACTTTGAAATTAATTCGCTATCCGAAACGTAGCCATGGTAACCGGATAGAGTCGCAAACTCGTGGTTTACTTTGTCGAGTCGTCTGTTTCAGTTGTTGACGTGTCCATGATGTGCAGGTTAATAAAAAGGAAGCTTTGTATCGCTCCGAAGCTGCGACAGCTTCGGAAACCTCGACAGATTTATCAGAGAAGATCAAATCTTCTGGACTGATCTTGAAAAGCATGGCTTAAATTGCTGGGCAGCTGAGGATATGTTGTGGAGACAGTTGAACATTAGGGAAATTTGGGCAATGATTTATGTAACTTCTTTGTCCTTCAGTTGAGATTTTCATTCCTTTAACGTTCTTTGTTCTAAGTCTAGTTATTATTGATGGTTTCAGAGGTCGGTTTCAGTCCTCATGCCACTAAAGACCCACCTAATGCACTTTAAATCTGTCCAGGCTCAAAGTCATTCCGTTGGCGTGATGTGTACATTTGGTGGGAGCGATGCCGACTTAGGTGTCGTCCTCTTCATTTTACCAAGGGTCGAAGTGAGTGAGTGAATATTGGCGTCGCCCTATTTGGCTACTCGAGGGCTTTTGGCTACGGACCTCGCAATGTTGAACCATGGTCTAGTGACTAGGACGACACATGAGATGGCCCCCCCTCTCCTAACTTCCACACCAACGAGGGGACGATTGAAGTTTGACCGATTTAACGTACATCGCCCCCCCCTACACGGATAGTGAGTGAATATTAACGTCGCACTGTTCAGCAACACAGGGGCTTTTGGCGACGGTCCGCGTAATTTTGAATTATGGTTAAGTGACGCGGACGACACCTGAGCTGGCACTCCTCTCCTAACTACCACACCACACCAACGGGAGGACGTTTGAGCTCTGGATAGATTTATCGTCGCTCCCCTACATGGCGGGTCTTCAGTGGTACTGGGATCGAACTCATGACACGCTAGCTATGATCCGATGCCTAAACCACTTGGCTTCCGCAGCCCCTACACAGTGAAGGGTCAAAGTGAAGAGGGCCGTCTGTAATAGCTTTCGTGTTGCTTCGAAATGTGTTGTTAATAAAAAATTTAATGAAATTTCTATGTAGAGTGTTTTGTCCAGTCATTAATTGTTTGAGAAACACCTATCTGCAGTTCTATTACTGACGAATACAAGTTCAAACGACTGTAGTCTCCTTGAACCCACTAATATTTTTGTACATTATTTTGTTGCTAAAAAATTATTGGATATTAAAAAGAGTCTTGGAAGTACACATAGAGTTAAACTTTGTCAATCACGTATTTCTGATGCTGCTGCTGGAGACCCCATTCATCCCGCTGTTCAGCTCTCAGCTGTATTGTTAACTCATTGTGATTCCGTGAATATAAAATCGATTTCTTTTATGCGAAAAAAACTTTTCCTTTTTTTATTCTCTGGCTTTATCGCGATTGAAAGGTTTTTTTAAAGAGTGCGGAAAAAAGAACTATTTGATCACTGGGACTCTGGGGAAAGAAAGACTTCAGCGGAAAATAATCGGCGTGATGACAGCCAGCCAATTTTTTTCCCGCACTGTCTCATGTTGTAAAAACACCTGGAAACGCCTTTGAGCCATTAGGCTGACTCAATGATTTCCTTTGAATGTTACGTCTACTCTTGGAGTTGGAAAAAAAAACATTGTTTATTCTTTTACCGTAAAAGTTTTTAGTTCCTTACATCCTGTTTTCTTTTCAACTTCTACATTAGGACTCGGTTGAGGGCATTCGAACTAATCAGAAAAATAAATTTAAGCGACGGGGTCAATACGAACTGAGACGAAATTCTCTTTTGCTTTCTCTTAAAAGCTTAGAAATTGTTTACTGATGTAATGATTGAAAGGATTAAATTTGAATTTACCAACAAGCAATCAGATTTAGACATTAATTTTTATGAAGGTCGTGGTAACCTAGTTGTTAAGATCAAGGACTTGTGGTCGCCGTACCATGAATTCGAGTTCCAGTGCCACTGAAGACCTGCCTTGTAGAGCGGCTAATCCTTGTTATATCAGTCTCGAAGTCCTCACGTTGGAGTGGTGTTGAAGCTCTGAGAGGGGATGCCAGATCAGATGTCGTGGATGGTGGACCACAATTACGAGGTCCGTCATCATTAGTGATCGTATTGCTTTATTGTGTGATGTTATGTACACTCGTGATTTGAATGATTTTGCACGAGAGCGAGATGCTCAGGTCCTAATCTGGAAGCTCAAGAATCTCCACCTTAGAGACTCCACATGGCCGCGGTAGCCTAGTGGTCAAGGTATCGAATCGTGTATGGCATGTCATGAGTTCGAGCCCAGTTCCACTAAAGACCCGCCGTGTAGGGGCGCGATGCACATTAAATCTGTCGAGAGCTCAAACGTCCTCCCATTGGTGTGGTGTGGTTGTTAGGGGAAGTGATTGTCAGCTCAGAAGTCGTCCTCGTCACTTGTCAATGGTTCAAAATGACGATATCCGTCGCCAAAAGCCCTCGTGTAGCTGAACAGTGCGATGTTAATATTCACTCACTCACTTACTTAGAGACTCCACGTGGAGTTAAGTTACAGTCATGCGATAAAATATTCATACTCTTCTTGATTACTAAGGAGGTAGTAACTGCGCAGAAAAATTAATCGTCAGAAATCTGCGCATTGCCATTCGGTGACATTATTGAAAAGATGAAGCAGACGAATTTACTAACTCAAGTAATTGTAAAAAGTGACTCACAGTTGCAGAATGTGAAAAATAACATTTTAAAAATATTTTCTTAACATGAAAATGGTTTTAAATATTATTATTTACGTTTATTTTAAATATATTTTATTACATTGTTTTTACTTTTTATACATTCACTTACTGCTGTTACATCTACTTATTCAATTTCAAACTTTATCGAGTGTGGTGTTTTCAATTTCAAATGATATTTTGTACTCAGATTGTGGCAACATGTCAAAATAGTTTTTTGAATTCGAATTGTGTAGTTTAAAAATAAAAAAAGGAGTTTTTGGAACAAAATTTTAATTAAAAATTAAATTATTTCGTGTTACTTTTCCATGTTAAAAAGTGGCCATGGTAGCCTGGTGGTCAAGGTCACGGACTCGTGGTCATCTTGTCATGAGTTCGAGCCTGGTGCCCCTGAAGACCCACCGTGTAGATCGACTGATGCACGTTAAATCTGTCGGGGCTCACACGTCCTCCCGTTGGTGTGGCGTGGACGTTGGAGAGGGGTGCCAGCTCAGGTGCCGTCCTCGTCACTTGACCATGGTTCAAAATAAGGAGGTACGTCGCCAAAAGCCCTTGTATAACTGAATAGGGTTACATTTAGGGATTGCAATATCGGACCAAAAGTTCAATACCGGTATTCGGTATTTGTTAGAACTTAATACCGGGATACCGGTATTAAAAGGTTTAGAAAAAGAAAGAAAACACAGATGTTTCTCTTTGCTTTACTTGCCAGTTTCTTTAGAGTGTAAATATCACACGAAATAACTTGTAACTTATAAATTGTAACAATACATATAGAATCACAAAAAGTAAATAAAGGAATATCTTATTTATTTCAATCACAAAAAAGTGCAAATATCACTATTCACAGTCTGTGGAACTATTACAAATTTTTGAAATGTTCTTGGTATTTTAAAAGTTAAATGTTTGAAATGTGTTCTCAAAAAACAAAATGCATCAATTGTACTGTCATTAAGCCTGGAACATAATTTTGTGCAAAAATTACCATCTGTCGAAAACGCTCTTTCGGTATCTGCGCTATAGTTGGTGGTACTGTTAGCAATGCGCGATATACATTTTCCAAGTATTTACCTCTAAATCTCTCATCTTCAAATAAATCGATTTCTCGTCGGAGGATTATGGAAATAGCTGATATCTGTACTGTATTTTGGTTTGTTGAAATTTTTGTAGTTATAGCTAATTCTAATTTTTGTTCAAGAGACAGTTCTTTTTCAATGTTGACATTAGTATCATCATCATCAATTTAGACACAATTGTACCGAATTCTTCTGAATGTTAATTGGTTTGTGGGTAAAAATTTTAAGAAAATTTACAATAAACTTGATCAAATTTGATTCGGTTGATCTCTTTTCTTTTGAACTCTAGAAAATTTTTTTAAAAAATGAAACCAAATAATGAAATAATGAAACCAAACCAAAGTATTTCACCTGATTCTTTTATGTTCTTTAACGTTATTCTTATTGATTATTATTGGTTATTATTCATGAGTTTTTTTATACATATTGAATCTGAAAAACATTTTGAACCCTAAAGTATGATACATTATGAATAACAAACTTACCAATGTAGAAAATATCGAAATATTACACATTTTCTTTACAACTGTGGTTTCTCAGATACGAATATCAGACTACGAATCCTGATTGTACGATGCAACTTTGTATTCACAGTCTAATTAATTTCGCTTGTTAGGGAGCCATTTTAGAAACAGGTGTTGATGGATGAAGGAAGGCAGATGAGCTTGGATATGTTATTCCTCTTTCAACGAGAACTTAGTTAGGAGTAGTGTATTCAGTTCTTTTTGTCAGAGAAGTGATTTATATATGTCTATATCAGTGATTTCCAAAGTGGTCTATATAGACCCCCAGGGATCTATGATGACTTGCAAGGGGTCCACGAAAGCTAGAAAATAATTTGGGGGTCCATGAGATGTAAATGGGGGTCTACGACAGTTCTCATTAAACCAGATTGTGATTTTAATTGTAAAGGAAAATTTAACCAAATGGAAACCAGATTTTACCTACTTAACACGTTTATTTACTACATTTAATGAGGCTAATTTGCAGTTATGGGGCAGCATAGATTTTATTAAAACAAGGACCATCATTTCAGCCTTTTTTTGCCAGACTTAAGCTGAAGGAGTTATATTGGATGTAGAGAATTTTCCTACTTTCTCAATTGGTAACACACAATCTGCCAGAAAAATGACGTTGTAACCTACGGTCAACATTTAAATTCCCTTTATTCAGATTTTGAAACTGTGTTTGAGAACGCATTTACTTGGTAATTACCACAAAAGGCAATGAATTCCTATGGTCACATTGAAAAAAAGTTGCCATATTACAAGAGGAACTGATTGAAATAGGAAGTAATGGAGATCTTAAAGTAAAGTTTAGAAACGGATGTCAGCAATTTTGGCTCTAAAGAGACATGCCTTATTTTATCTCGAATTATAGAGTATTGGAGAAAGATTTTAATTGCTTTTCCTAGTGAGGAGTTTCAACGCGGTTGTCGGCTGGACACTACTAATTGAGAAACTTTTGGGTTAAAATTGACAAGATTGATGATAAATGTTGAAAATTTGTTATTGAAGCACCTGATTCATCCCTACCGTTATGAACATTTGTTTTTTTAATCAGCGTGTTTAACATGTGTTTCTTAAGTTTCACTGTTTTCCAACTTCATTTCAGTTTGAAATTTAAATCTTTTTATTAAGTAGCTCTGTGTACCAGCTGTCATAAACACATGTAAATTATTAAATTTTCAAAAATTCAATATTACGTAAGCAGGGTCTACCCCAAACCGAAAAACATGGCAAGAGGTCTATGAGACAAAAAAGTTTGGGAACCTTTGGTCTATATTTTTAAGTTCACAGATTAATAGTCTTTTATTCCGTTGTATTTGGCAATGAAAAAAACCAGATGATGGATTTAATGAGTTGGCTTAGAACTGTAGAACCAGCCAGGAAAAATAAAGATAAGAACAACGGAATGACCGGAATAAATACGTTTAATATCTTCACCTTCTGAAATGGACGTAAAATGATTTCATTTATAATATATTTTAATCATGGTGCTATAATTAACATTAAAACAAAAACGTAAACAATTTTGCTATGTTGGCGATCCCTAAACATATAGTGAAAACAATTTGAAAATTTTCTAGTAAATACCGAAAAACCGGTATTTAAACTTGTGAATACCGGTATTTCAAAACTGCACAAATGGCTCAAAATACCGGTATTCGGTATTCTGTTATACCGGTATTGCAATCCCTTGTGACATTAATATTCACTCCCTCCCTCCAAATTAAAAATAGAGACTACATAGTAATAAAATGATGAGTTAACTTTTTGAACACTACTTACTCTTCAAATTTAGTTTTTGAATACTTAACTGACATTTTTTTCCGACTTTTCCGTTTGCCGCTCATTTTGGAGATATCCGATAGTCTACTGTATCACTTTATTTTATTGAAAGACACAGCAAAACGAGGAGGTTACTGTAAAGCTGTATTCTAAACAAAAATATTAATATATCTTTAATTTTTTATACATATTAATATTAATATTTTTCTCTTACTAGATACATTATATTTTTTTATTGTAATTTTGTCTAGGCGTTTCCAAAACCGAAAATAGATTTAGGCGACCAATGACGTCAACGTTTACTCTATCGACGTTGACCGTTGACAAATATTTTAAGGACAATTTTAATATTTTATTCTAGATTCTATTCGCTTACCTCCCTTTATTTATTTTTAATTAACCCTTTACCGGGCCATTTTTTTTTCTACCGATGGTACATTAAAATATTTTGAGGGGACGAGATTGATTTAAGAAAAGGAATTAATTAAGCGTAGTATAGGTAAAATTATTTTGATTTTTAAGATACCTTTGGGGTGAGGGAGGGGGGACATGTTAACCCCTTGCCGTTGTGTGCTATTGAAACTTATTTTTATACTTTTTGTTTTCTTTTACCTTTCTCCATATAAAATCTCTAAAATATATTTCGTGAATAGTGAATTAGAAATATTTTATGTTCTTAAGTGATGATGATGAAAATTCGAATTTTCTACATACTAGTTTCAAGGAAATTTATGTAAGCATAGATCAGTACATAATAAACACAATCAATTTATGAAATATGTTTGGAAATACAACGATATGTAAAATAAGTAGCAAATTAGACAGATGAAAATGACTAATAAATATATTAGACTGATGAATCGGGTATTAAGTATATTTACCACTTCCTGGTAAAGAGTTAATGCCTTTAAAGAGATTTAATATTTGATCTCGCATTTTATCAGAAGAAACATCTTTAAAGAAAAATGCTTGGTTAAATTTATCTTTGAATTAGGGGAGAAAAAAACTACTTAGACTTAAAGATATTGCTGTTATCTAAAACGGGGAAAAAATGTATGACTGCATTCCTGGGCGCATTTTCTTTTCAAAGGAACATTTCCCCCCTTTTGATGATTGCTTCTTCTGAAAAAAATATATTTCTTTTCTTTTTTGACTCCTTATTTTTGTAAGTAATTTTTCCTGAAAAGATTTTTTTTAGCAAACCGTACCGAAACACAAAAAAGTGCAAAACATTTATTCAATGCAGTTTTTAAAACTTTTTTCTCAATTACGCGCATTTTCTCTATCGTTTTTACTTCAACTTTTTGTACAAAAAAAGTATCATGCTATAATTTGTACTGATATATTTTACGGGGGAAAAAAAGACTTAACAGTTTTTATATATATTATCTGATACAAAAAATATGTTTAATAAACATTACATGAATTAAGTAAAAAACAATATTACAGTAAGAAAAGAAAATCATGTCAAGGGTTTTTAAATCTTTGATCTTTTATCTTATGTATAAAGTTTGTCTTTAACAGTTTTTTTTTTGCATTAAAAATGATTAAATGCATGGCCAACATAATTATACAATTGTAAACTACTCTTTTTTTCCTTTATAATAAAGTATAGGTGCTATTTATATATTTTACTTTAAAATTCCACGAGACACTTTCGTCAAGAACAGGCATCTTTCCTTTTTTCACTTTATTTGTATTTCATATTCATTCACGAAAATTCGTTTCCTACTGAATTCTTTGTGTTTTCATTTCGTGCTCGTTTATAGACCGACCACAACGAGAAGAGCCTTGGTTCCCGCCTCTCAATAAATGAATTCTTTTCATCCTAGGCTGAAACGACTACTGCTCTAATTGGGCATCCAACGGCATTCATGTTTCGTCTTTTGGAGACTTTCTTTTGAAAGTTTATTGAAATGGCGTTTTTATTAATATGTAGACTGATTGTAATTTAAAATGTAAAAAAAAAAAAAAACGGTTTATTACTTTTCAATTTACGTTTAAAGATGAAATTTTTAAAAATTTACATTTACATTACACACATTAATAGAGAAAAAAAATCTATTAACTTTTCTTTGCAATGTTTTTTAAGGGAGGGGAAAGGGATAAAAAAAGTTTAAAAAATTTGAATCGATCTCTTTTTTTTTTTTTATTTAGAAAAATTTAAATCATTTTTCTTTTTGTTGGAAAATTTTTAATCGTTTTATCAAACTAGTCAAAGGTACATGCATAAATCTGTAATTTTTTCTTAAAAAAAAAAAAAGAGAAGGGAAAAACCCCTAAAAAAGAAGGTTTTGCGATTTGCATGTAAAATTTGAAAGATACAAAATATTGGGTTACAAAAAGAAATTTATGCTGTCTTGATCGATTTGTTGAATCTTTTCTCTTGTTTTTAATCAGCTTTTTGTGTAATGAAATTTTAATAAAACCAAGTTCATTTTTAAGTTCAAAGTAAAATTATTTTTGTAAATTAAATTTGAATTAATATTGGTTATTGAAAAATAATCACAGGTATTTAAACTGTACCGAAAGGAGATCTGAGCCCGACTGGGGTATAAGTGCTCGAACATCTATCCCAATGACACTTAAGCAGAAATTCATTCCTGAAAAAACAGGAACACGGAAAAATAATTGAAAAAAGGTAGAAGCAAAATGAAGCACCAAAGAAAAGCATAAACTCCATTAACGCAAGTAGTTGCACTAGGTGGCTGAAAAAGAGTTTGATTTGAATATTTTTTTGCTGCTAACGGTTGATAGCTACTTAAAATGACATTTTTTGCATCCAAATTTTTTTTTCTAACTTTGTGTGTGTGTGCTAGTTGAGTGCTTTTTGAAGAGTGTTTTCGACAAATGTACGAGATTCTGAACTAAACGCGAATCTCATTTTGAGACAGAAAATTTTTCAGTTTTGATGAAAATTTACAATATTATTTTACACACATCTGTGTTAAAATGTAAATTTTACAAATAACAATAACAATATAGCATAAACATAAAAATATAGGATTTTTAAAATTTCAAATTATTCCAGTATAATAATACCTGATTTAGCATTTCGCTATAGGGGAAAAAATGCGAAACATATTTTATACCAGAAAAAAACATGTCTAATGAGATAAAAATGAGTAGTATGATGGAATATGCTGTGCTCTCAATAGTATGATCAAGAGCCACACTTTAATATTAATGTAGAAATACTTTTTATCAGAAAAAATATTCAAAATGTGGGGCCTATTCTTTAACACTATCCGAAAGCATCCTAAAGGTAATTGAAAATATCGCTAGCAAATTCATTTCATATTGTTTTTTCACCCTTTCTCTTTCAAATGACACAAAAATGATTTATTTTTGAGATTATCAATGGTGATAGTTTCTTTGTGAGAAAAATTTCCCAGTAATCCGGAATTTTTAGCCTCACTTATATTTAAAAAGAAAATTTGAATTTCAGAAGGGAAATTGCAGGATATTTTCGGGCCGCGGTAGCCTAGTGGTCAAGGTAACGGACTCGGAGCTGGCATGTCATGAGTTCGAGCACAGTATCTCTGAAGACCCCCCGTGTAGGGGAGCAGAGTTGCTAGAAATGTATGCAGCAAAGTAGCACGAAGAGGGAGGAAATGAAGCAAAAAGTAGCGAATCGAATTTCACTTACAATTCATAAATATTACTTTAATTTTGGCAATTTTGTAAAACTGTTTTAAAAAATACGTTAAAATGCTTTAATTATTTAAAATACATTCAAATTCTTCCTGCTCAATATCGTGATCTGCTGTGTCTTTTTTTACAAATTTCTGAATTATATTGAAGCATTTGTGGCGATGAAATAAAATCAACGCAATTCTCAATTCTGAGAATTGAATTCAATAGCTCAAAGCCCATTCGATTTTTTACTTTTGTCTTTGTAGACGTCGCTTTCGAAAATACCCTTTCCACAGCGGCATTACTTATGATTAAGCTGTAAAAATTTAAAGCAAATGTAGCCGAATTTCTTAAAAACGGATTTCTGCGTCTTTTATATTAAAAATGTGACACCAAATAATGCTCCATCATTTAAAGGCTCAGATTCTGAATGAAAAACATCTTTCAACTGTATGTTAAAAATTTATCTTTTTCTCCAGAACATTCAATTTAGATTGGTTTGCTAATTTTAAAAGCAGATCATAAAACAAAGGACGATTCGAATTTTTAAAAAATATCAGGGGGGGAATTATGTATCTTTTTTAAAGTTACTTAATTTGAAGGGATTCGGTTTAATAGTTGCTAACATGAAGTCTTGAGAAAATTATGACATCTTTGATAGATTTATTTTGCGGATTCTAGAGAAATTTAGTTTTGCTTGTCAATTTATTCTCAAAAAGACATATCCAAAATCAATTTCCTACAGCGTTCTATGTCTTTTCGAAGTTTCCCCATGTTTTCATTGGCGACTAAAGTCACCAAATATTTTTTGCTAATTTTTCCCAAACAGCTCATTTTTTTCGAACTTATTCCAATGCTTATATGTGTTGTTAACAGTAGCAAAATTAGCACTACCATCAAGTGAAGTAACGTAAAATTCACGAAGTAGCAATAGGATAAAAAAAAGTAGGGAAAAGTTTTTAAAAGTAGCAAAATTCTCGAAAAATCGCATTATTTGGCAACATTGTAGGGGAGTGATGCACGTTAAATCAGTCGAGAGCTCAAACGTCCTCCCGTTGGTATGGTGTGGTGTTAGGAGAGGAAGGTGCCAGCTCAGGTGTCGTCTTCGTCACTTGACCATGGTTCAAAATGACGAGGTCCATCCCAAAAGCCCTGGTGTAGCAGAACAGTGCGACGTTAATATTCACTCACTCAAGCAGTATATTTTCGAGATCTTGTAATAATCAGCAATCTATATAATTTTAAATACGAGTCTTGTCCGGAAACTAAGTACCGTTTGGTTCTACCGCAACCACTGTGGTAGTTTTGCAACACTTCTGGTAGTTCAACACTTGCGCACTCGTGTCTCTCGTTGATTGTCAGTCCAGTGACGCTATTATAGCCGATTGTGTTATTTTTGTACGTGTTAATGAGCGCCTAAAATGTTTGAGACGATTGCCGATCCCGCCGCCTGTGAAGTGCGTTTTTCGAGTGAGTGAGAGTGAGAGAATATTAACGTCGCCCTGATTAGCAACACGAGGGCTTTTGGCGACGGTCCGGTGCGTGTTTCGAACTCAAGCCAGTTGCAATTGATAGTGAACTTGTGGAGATTTATGGTGAAAGTGTAATGAGTGATGAAATGGTTAGAAAGTGGGTTCGACCATTCATTGAGGGGTGCGCCAATGTTTCTGACGAAGCACGGAGTGGGCGGTCTTCTGTTGTCAATGATCATTTGCAGTGGTGTGACTTACAGCCCCGCATCGTGGGGAGGTCCAGAATTCTAGAAGGCCCAAAGCCTGACTGCCGCCCACACACACAAGTGTTCATCCTTTGTAAAATTCAACTTGGGGACCCAAAATCTGATTTTGCAGGGGAGCCCAAATGTTCTCCGTGACGCCACTGATCATTTGGTTGAAGAAGTGAATGAGAAACTTTATGAAAAAAGCGGGTGGTTTTCACAATAAGATTGTTTTGTGAAAGCTCCCACAAACCGCCATTCAACTATGGCTCTCTTCACTGACGGCGTCTTTCTTTAAAGAAAGTAGAGACAAGTTGGTTTCCCTTTATGAAAAATGTCTGAACAATGGTGGTGACTAGTAAGAATAAGAAAAAAAAATTAAGTCAATTCCTACTTTGAAAGGATGAATAGAAAGTATTTTATTAAAAAATATATTTATTACAAAAATATGCACAAAATATTTATAAACCTTATATTCACGATAGAATAAAGTCTCAGCCACAGCAGTACCAAAGAAAACTTCTATATATATATATATATATATATATATATAGAGAGAGAGAGAGAGATAACTAATAGTAAGAATTGAAAAAAGAGCATGATTTGTCTGCATTGTTGTAACAATGCTTACCCGGTTTGGCTGAAAAACTGGTTTTCGAAGCCAACTTTTGTCATTGTTTTAACAGTTACATTGTTACAACAATGGAGACGAATCTAAATTGACGTCGAAAACCGGTAAATAATTCAATTAATTTAATTTATTTAATGAATTAACATTTGAAAAAAAATCTGTACTAACATCAAGTGTTATCCAGTACAAGTTTTAAAAAATTTATTTGAACTTGTGATTGGATGAATAGAAAGTGTTTTATTAACGATTGAAGATTTGAACATGATAAACATATATATAAATAAATATATATATACAGAAAGAGTGAGTTAACAGAAGGAATTGAAAAATAGTTTCCGACATGCGTTTCCATATAAAAGTAAATTTGGTTTTGAAAAAAATAGTTTTTATGCCAGTTTTTCCAAAACCGCGCTTCCCTAGTTTCCGGACTCGCCTCATACTTAACCACTCTTTTTTTAAGAAATACATCGAAACTTTAAATTTTTGAATGAATTTGAAATCTGGTTTAATGAGGAGGGAAAAACATTTGAAATTAAAAATAAATTAAAATTTTTTTTATGATTTAAGTACTTTGTAAAATTACCTCATTCGTGACAGGGAAGTGAGAAAGTACAAAACTGATCTCTATTACTGAAAGAAGAATAAAAAAACATAACCTTGAAACTCTCTTGCATTAGTTTCAAGAAGGAAATATGTCACTTCCTTCTTCGAAAAATTAAGTATTTCCCTATGAAAGGGAATTTTTTTTTACAGTATAATCGAATCACTGACCTCAAAAACGAAAAGTGAGAAATTGGAGGAAACGTATTGAAATGTACATGAATACCTGATTTAATTTACGTCATCCATTGACATGAGTACAATCATGGAAGTCTTTCCAAAGGAAAGTATACCACATTTTTACGCAACGAAACAAAAACCAGGAAAATTTTAAATTCTGAAGTTATTTAATAGGGAAAAGATCAAAATAAGAGCTGAGTTACTGTTTTATAGCCAGGTTCTTTTATTTTTTTGACATTTTAACCTATTTTACAATTATTGAATGGAGATTTGATGAAAGCAATAAATATACACACACATATATATACGAAAAGTTGTGGTTACTTGGATGTCATTTTTGATATAGTCGCGTTGGAAAAGATTCAGGAAAACACGCGGTTGACACTTTCGTTTTACTGACGATAACTCTTTGTTAGAAGAAACATATTTATATTGGAGCAATCTATTCGCAAAACATAAAAATTGCAGTGACCCCTTAGACATTGTTCAGTGAAGCTTCAGAAAAACTTTAAAAGCGTCTCAATCCATAACATCCTCAACTGATTCAAACCTAATAATCATCTAGAAAAGGGATACTCAAACTTTTTTTATGCCGGGCCGCATACATGAGGATTAATAGCCGAGGGGGAAAGGAGAAAGGTAACACAGAGGAAATTTAAAATATAGAGAAGTATCAAAATATGAAAACTTCTATTTTGCTTTTTTTAATTGTTCTTTTTTATATTTTTTACTTTTGTCACTGAATTTATCAAACACTAAATTGGAGGAGCATTTAAGAAACATTTTTTCACAATTTCTACATCAGTAAATGGGGGTTTCATATGATTGCCAATAATGTAACAAATTTCATAGGATGTATTTTTAATCGCTGTGACATTACCATTGACAAAACACTTTGTTGTTGTTGCAAAGATTATTTAAGAAAGCCTATTTATATATATATATATATATATATATATATATATCGCTTCTTAAGAGAAATCTTCGAGGAAAAGTGTCATTGAACGATTCGTAATTAAAGGTATTTTTAAATATAACACTTTCACGAAAAATCAAACAATTACGGATCCTTGTTTGTTTTTCACTACAAAATAGTCAACTTCCCAATCGTCTTGAAACAACCTATTTTCTTCGAATATTCATGAGGGATAGTCAAAAATTAGTTCCACTCATAAAATGGTCGCTACTCCGCTGCTGTCTGTTACCACTAACCGTTACAGTTACAAGTAGAAAAAAATATCAATTCGCACTCGTACGACATCGACAGTAAAAAGCAAATTGATATATTTGATTTCTTGGCTGAAAGAATTTCTCGCGCCAAATTTTTAATACTTTGTTCTTAAATAAATGAATTTCTCGTAACTCTCGGCGACTTAAAAAGGCCCACAATGGGCCGCAGGTTGAGTATCGCTGATCTAGAATGTTCTAAAATCACTTGACTTAATATTTGCAATCCAATTGGTTGGATCCAGTGAGTGATGCAATATCGTGTCATTCGAGAATTTTACGATTCCGTACTTTTTGCTTTTTTTGGAAATTAAGGTTGAAGTTAATGCTTTACTTGAAAAACTGAGAATACTCGTGTATCTTGATTATATCTATATTCATAATAAGAGTAATTTAAAATAATAATCTATAGATAATATAATATTCATTATAATATTCTATATTCCTAAAAGATTTAAAAATTCAGCAGTGTAAGATATTAAATTTTGGGCCAACTTTTACATAATAATCATTAAGTCAAAGAGTTAATATAGCATTTCCGTACCGGGGCAATGGTAACGACGTGATAATGATCATGAAATTATGACTGATGCTTCGCAAGTTCTGGTTGCTTGCCACTGAAGATCCACCATACAGAGGGGCTGAATACTGTTTTCGCCAAATGTATGAGAGTTTGAACTAAACGCGAAGCACACTTTCAGAAAGAAAAATTCATGAAAATTTGTAACATTACAATTCATACATTTGTTTAAATATAGCGTTTTTGAAATTTCAAAATATTTATAAATAATTAATTTTTTTAATTTAACATACAAAGGAACAGCTCATTTAGCATTACGGTATAAGAGAAAAATTGCGAAACACATTTTATAAAAGAAAAAATGTGTCAACTCGAATAACAATGAGTAATATGATAAAATAAGTGATATTCTACAGGGGGGGGTAGTGAAGCCCCACAAAATATAATATAAAGGTTTGAATACTTTCATATCTGAAAAAACATTCCGAATTCAGGTTCTATTCTTTAACATTAACCAAAGATAGCCTTAAATAAGTCGAGGCTCCAATTCCTCACTTGGCAGGGCGTGCAAGTTTGGAGAGTAGGATACCACAGCTGAGGTGTTATCTTCTTCACTTGACAGAGGTTCAAAATTGGACATCAGTGGACATCGCGTTGTTTCAGAGTGTGACTTAAATAAAAATAATAAATAGAACCAAATATATATACATAGAGAGAGAGCAAATTTCGAACTATGTTTGCTTCTATGCTGAAACAGTATTATGACCAGTAAGATCGCTAGCGGGTAAAGAGAAATTATCTTTCAATAATAAATTAATAGGAAAGACCATGTAAAGGAATCTGTCACCAAATTTAGCAAAAATACAATCCTTTACAATAGTCCAAAGAGTTCCAAAGATTGTCTGAAAAGAAAACTTCAGAGTTATCAAGATGGTTCTTCACGCTCTGTAAGAAAGCTAATCAGAGAAGCAATGTAAATATTTTCATTATTTTTTTTATATGTCATAAAATGGAAATATTTCTTAAACTAATGTTTTCATTTCAAAAATGAAATGGAATGATAATGTCATTTTTCTGTTTTTGGACACCGTGATAAACGGATCAATAGTGTACAGATATAATCTAGCATACAGCCCCTTAAAAGAGATAGTTTTTATTACATATCATTTTTCATTTTGATTATTTTTTTACTTTCAGAAATAATTGGACAAAATATGGATTTTGAAATTTCTCGATATAAAATGTAAAATATTTTTAAAAGTTTATATTTTACAATATATTTTTTTTTGTATGCAGTTTTATTTAACAATATTTTTGTAAAAAAATATTCACTTATTCGTTTTTCCTTAGGCCTGAAGAATAATGTTTCTATTATTTGTTTTAAAGCCTTTTTGATCCTTCGAATATTCCAAAAATTCAGTTAACATAGATGGGATCCTCTTTTTAAACATTCACAACACATTCATTTGTCAAAGAATTTTACGGACTTTGGAATTTAAAGTCAATTTTTGGATGATTAATCAGATGTACAACGAAAACGTTAGTTTCTTTTTAATTAATTATGCTGGTTAAGTTAATTTCTTAAGCCATTAACGTTGCAATTTTCCTCGACTCATCATTTTTGGGCTAACATATAATCCCATAAACGCTTCTTATACAGGTTGAAAATATTCCCATGACACAGATTTAACATAAACATATAAACAAGGTAAACAAGCCATATATTTATCAGCTACAAAACAAAACAAAATTGTAGTTTTATTCTAAATATATATACGTCTACACGTTTTAGTAACGAAAAAAAAACAGATTTTAATCTATATTGCTATTTTCTAATTTTAAAATATCCATTAATCATTACAGATTTTCCTCTCTCGTATTTGTTATGATACGGATTGTACTTGTGCAACTTTTTAAATGATCTTTTTCATTCGCTCTTGATTCATTTTTTTAAAAATAATTTATTGAAAGAGACAGATGAGTATTTTTAAATGTTATTTTGAGAATTATTTTGATTAGCGAACAGGAAAAGAAAATACTTTCCTGTCTTTTTTAATTAAAATTTAAAGATTTGGTTATATGACTCGAAGAAAAGTCTGTGATCATAAAGTCATTTATTAATCTGAAGAAGGAAGGAAACTTTTGCAAAAAAGTAGCAAACATTTAACCTATGATAGACTTGCCACCAGGAAGAATAATGAAGTGTGATTTATTCAGTATTATATTTATAAATACTTCCTTAACTGTAACTGTCCAGTAAACTCACGTAAGAAAATTCAATACTTTCTTACAAAAGCATGTGGCTTCTAGAACTCTACATATATTTTGGAAGCTTTCAATCTTTAGTTTTTCAGAAATAATTTTCTTCTTTAATAATAGAAAAATATTAATTTTTTTTAAAAAAATTTCATTGACAATTTAGAAAAATCTGGGATTTTAGGAAAAATTTATATCGATTGTATGGATTAATTCGATGAGGAAAAATTTATATCGATTGTATGGATTAATTCGATGGTTATTTTTTGGAAGGGACAAAGGCTGTTAGATATATACCATTTCTCTCTAAAACTATTATTTTACTTCAAGAACTGGCAGATCACGCTTCACAAGCCACATGGACGGTCGGGACTCTTCAAACTTATGCCTCTATGTGTTATTAAAAAACAATTATGTCTTCTAAAAAATATTCAAAGGAGTGCAAAAATATTCGCCTGAATTTACGAAACCGTACTTATTCTCAAAGAAACCCAAAAAGCATACATTCCATAATTTTCATTTCCATTTCAGAAAACCAATAAAAAAATGCAATAATTACATCACATTTGCGAAACAGTCAAAACGAAACTACCGAAACAGTTCAGGTGTAGGTGAAGTGCTCATGCCCTCAAATACAACATTTATTACTTTTTTCCTTCGCTGCTGAAGAGACTGGAATATTTTTCTTTTCCCCTGCAGAGGTGACTAATCTCTGCGATTTGTTAAGTCAAGTCGAACCTCCCTGACCCCAGGCAAGGCCGCTTTCCCCTCAGATGAGTTTTCTTCATCTCTTTTTTTAATTCCTGTTTCCTCTCAGGAAGCGACGAATTTTCCCGCGAGCAACAGAAGTAAAAAGAGCCAAAAATTTCTTTGGCGTTTTAATACTTCTTCTACCGCGGGCGATTGGCGAGTATTTGGATAATTTTCATCGGCGTCATGTATATATCAAAGGAGGTGATCGCCGAAGAAAGAAAAAAAAATAATTTTTCGTTTTTCTGGACAGGTTTTTCAAAGGGAAAACTATCTCTACCGCATCTCTCTTTAGAAGGAAGTTTCTGTAAAATATCTCTTTTGAACAAGATCGTAGTAACAGTTATGAAAAATACAGATGTCATAAAAAGTTTTGTAACAATTGTCTTTAGGAGAGAGGAGCGATGCAATGGCTTTGATTTATATGTATAGACATATATAATATCAATAATCCCGTAATAAATTGTCCAAAATCTAATAACGCAAAACAATAAAAAGAAAAATAACAAGACAGTATAGGCCAAAAACAAGATATAGCCGCAGTTTTATAATACCAAACTCTTAGGCTTAGGAACTAAGGTTAAGCATAGCTTTAAGGCGAAGAATATATTTTATATGTAATTATTATTATTATTCATAAAAGATTTTTAAATGTTGATAAAGTACCTGGACTATGCTATAATTTCTTAATATTTCAATAGTTAATTACTAGGTAACAATTTTCAAAATAGTACAGTTTTTATTAAATTTGTCGTGGCTGAATGCCACCCCTTACACTACTATCTCCCTGTCTATTTGCAAATACTACTGGATGTGTAGGCGGACTTAAATGATCAAAAGACATAATTGCAAATCAACTAGCTTTATTGATTCTAATAAAAATAAAACACAACAAAAAAAAAAAATAGATGATACGAAAAAATACTATAGCGAATAACAGAATAGCAATGAATCTAGGAAAGCTTAAACAATACGAATACTATACAGCACAATAGTTAGAATACAAAAGGAAAAAAAAAAGAAAGAACGAATAGAAAGTTAAAAGCACAAAAGTACGCAGTACGAATATTCGCAATATCTTAAATTAAATCACTGACCTTATCTTTTACATCGGCTGTTCCTTCTTGATGATTTCTGCCTTTTTACTGGCTGAGGAATGGGTGAAGGATCCACACTCTGTAACAAGGATTTTTACAATCTTCAATCAGCTTTTCCTTGCGTAGCTCCACACGTAACCGCTATCTACGGATGTCAACAAACTGTGTGCTGACCTCTCGATCTTTAACTCACTTTTCACTCTTCTATCTCTTCACTTTACTTAACTATTCTTAACTCGCGAAACCCGAACTTATATAATATATCTCATTTGTATAAATCACACTTTGGCTCCCGGTGGAGATTGGTTGAAATAAATAAATTATTTTACAGAAAAATAGAGAAGGTTAGTCGAAGACCGTATAGATCCGTCACAAATTAACAGCTAGTGGTAGAGAAATTAATAATCGCATTTCAGCATTTTGTATGACATTACGTACATACTTTAATAATTACAAAATTTCACATGGATTCTTAACTCATAAATTTCACAAAAGTCTTATTAAATTCCGAATTTTTACAAGTAAATTTAATATATACGTTAAAAAAATCTGGAAAAATGTTTCAACATACCTTACAAGCTGTTATAAATGGATTTAATATTACAGCAAAAATCAAAATGAGTAAGGATATTGATCGTACAAGAGATTTATAAAATTATTCTATTTATATTTTGATTTTGAAGACGATACTATGAAAGATACTATTAAAATTTTCAGTGAAAAAACATTTTATTTTGTAATAAACTATGATATGGTTTATTCCTTGTTAGACTTGTTTTGAAAGAGATTTTATAGATTTACGACAAGGTAATTTTTATAACTATATTGAAGATTTACCCCACCACACAACAAACTAGCAAGTAATAGTGCAATGTTCGTTTACACTTTTATGAGCATAGTTAAGTAGACAATTCGTCAGATTATTTAAATCAGTATATTGGTAAACTTTTTTCCCAAAAAATAAGGATTTTAAAGATAATATAAATTTTTACTCAGATTATTGGATTCTAAGAAACATTTACTTTAAAAATACAAATTCTCTAATTGTTAAACAACAGTTATATGTTCACTTAATTTGCAATAACATTTATGATAAGATAATTTTAATTTCAATGTTACTAAAGTAGCTCATTGCAATAGTAATATACATATATCAATATACAAAGACTTTGTTATCAAATATGTTCAACGCAACAGATTCTTAGTTTCATATATAGCAGAAAAAACAAAAAAATTACATTGGTACTGTTTGGGATGCTCAGTTAATTTTATAAACTCTATACAAATATAATTTATAAAAAGAATATAGGATAGTTAATTTTGCATTATTTTCCCATTCGCTGTTAAATTCCTAAGAAATTTTGTATGACGAATGTAAGATGTTTCTAGCGATAGCAATAAACAGCTTAACTATTCAGAATGTAACCGGCAGTGCCGGTTTCAGCTCATTTCGTGCCCTAGGAGCAGAAGATCTACGGGCCCCCTTGGCACTGATGGATTCAAGGAGGGGCTCTTGGATCCGATTAAGTCCAGCTTTTCCGTGCCCCTGTGTGTGTGTGTGTGTGTGTGTGTGTGGTCGCCCTCCTCAAGCACGCAATGGGTAAACCTGCACAGGTAACCGGTTCGAATTTTTTTAATTTAAAGAAATTAAATTATCTTTTTACTGTTTTCGCTTTTCATATTTCTAATTAAAAAAAAAGAGTAGCATATTTGTAGTAGAATAATTACGGTGCATTTGCGGCTGCTCTCATAAACGAAATAAATAAATTTCATTCATTAGTTAAATGTTGAATTTACGCAGACATTAAAACAAGTGTTATCTATCCGTTGTTAATTTTATTTCCTTTAAAGTTAATTTCAAAATAATTTCGAAAAAAAAAATCAAAATTTCAAAAGAAAGAACTGTAAGGCTGAGAAATTCTGCGACTCCCTGCTTGTAAAATGGGTGAGAAACTTGTTACTTAAGAAACATCTAAATAAGTTTTGCAAATGAGTACACAAACAGCAACTGAATGCACTACAAATGATTGCTTGAAAAAATTTTCTTTAAATTCTCCCCTCCCCTTTATTTGGAATGAGAAATATTATACTTGTGATCGTATATTTTTACGATATTTAAATCTTGTAACAGAAAAAAATATATAATTAAAATTGTCTAAATGTATATAAAAACTGTGTATATTCATTGATTATTTAATAATGTCTCCTTTCAAAGCAACGTGTGAGCTATTGAAGACTGACCTCGTAATTTTAAACCTTAACATCCAATTTGGAATCCCACTCTTCGAAAATTCAAAATTGCAAATTTGGCTAGAGCCTCAAAGCTATCAGTTATATATCTATCAGGAAAATGTATAGGATACAAACATAACTATTCTCGCATTTAATAGATTTATCCGCCTCTTTCGTATGTTTCAACTACTTGCATATGTTATTTTGTACATGACATTTTAAATTTTTGAAATGTAAAAATATTAAGACGGGAAAAAAATTAGTGAACAAAAAAATAATAATAAATGATTTTAAAAGAATTTTAAGAGCAAACATTCCCCCGATTAAATCATTAATCGAAACTAAAATAAAGAAATTTACTTTATTTAAGAATCCATTATTATTCTTATACAATTTAGATCTGTCTCATAGAAATGAATAACTCATTAAATTGACATTCTGTGTTCTACTTTAGAAGAACGTGAAAGTTACAGTTAAAATAATGTAAAAAAGTTATATTTCTCCCAAAATATTATTCGAAAATCACATTTTCTAGTTACAGTTAGAAGAACGTAAAAGTTACAGTGAGAAGAACTAAAAGTTATACGTTTAAAAGAACGTATCTCTCAGAATATTATTCGAAAATTAGATACTTCTAATTTTGCTGTTAGAAAAGAACGTAAAAGTTATATTTCTCTTCAAATATTATTCGAAAATCAGATACTTCTTTGTTCTGGGCTATTAACTGCAAAATAAAGACAATTCCTTTCCCACGCATATGCCCTACTCCGTTTCATTATACTAGTTTCGAATGGGTGAAAGTAGCTAGGATGCAATGTTGTTCATAATACTGGTTTAGTTAATGGAATTAGTGTGCGACAAATCCGTTTTCGCTGAGCTTCCGTTTTGTATGAACGCACTGCAGGCTTCAATAAATGAAGTAAAAGAAAAAAAATTGTTTTTCACTTACATGACATCCATTGCCGGCGTAGCTGTAGCATCGAGTTCAAAAAGTTGGTAGGGAAAGATTTATCTTCTTCACACTTTCTCTCACTGTTAAAATCTTCTGAATGTGTAGAACACTTTTTACACATATCTTCCAAAATGGATTTTAAAAAAGAAGAAGAAAACTGTGCCCGGTCCTTGAGAAATTCTGCTTCTTAATTCAAAATTTCAAGTTTTAAGTACACTCCGTTATTTATTTTCTATTTTATTAATTTTATTCTAGAGGGAACTCCACATAATCTTGTGAAAAATCATTAGCCTACGAAAAAATATTCAACAATTTAATAATAAATAATTTTTCTTGTTAAACAAAAACAAAACTTTCTACTCCGGTGAAAGCATGGAGTTTCTTTTTCAATGTTATGTGTCAAAGTTTTTAAAAATGTGTTTCAAATGAGTCTCTTCCTCTTCCTAGAATTTATTTTCTGAAGATAAAAAGAACAAACGATAGAAAGAACACACACACACATTCATACGATTGTCAAATATGAACTTCTGTAATGTTTTCTCTTAATGCAATTACAACACTGATACGTTATTTTTGAAAATCAAAAAAGAAATACACATTTTCCTTCTTTCTCTTTACGAATACAATGTAGAGAAATTCACTTTCATTAATTTTTTTATGGCATCACATCTCTAAAATAACTCAACAGAGGGCTTTATAACACGCGTAATAATAAAAAAAAAGATACATTATCCGTTTCTCGCTCATAAATGGATCAAAATTCTTCTATTGAAATTTCACAATTTAAAAAAAAATCCAACACACCATCGTACCGGCAAACATTTCTTCCATCACGCATTATTTGGAATTTTTTTTAGTACATCCTGTTTAATATTCTGCCAAGTCAAATACTCTTGAGGGGACCCATCTCAATGTCTCTGTCCCATCTTCCGAAATGCATAGTAATACAGTCACTGCCTCAGAGTTGAGCGGAAACACGACGAAGAGGTTCAGAGGAAGAGAGGGAAAAGGTATCGTTGTCTGGGTGGAAGACTCGCCGTGCGGAAGTGACAGCAGAGCGACTTCTTTTTCTTGAACTGCTCAAGAAAGTAGCGCGTGTTGTTGTTGCCACGGCGACCTACATCGCCTGCGCGCACCCTCGGGCACTCTGAGCTATTCTCGATTACTCGGGTCAGCTATCAAAGAGGTCTTGCGAGTGGACAGGACGCAGAAGACCACTACTTCCTCAGGTGCGGGCAGAGAAGTTTGCCAATAGTGGAGACAGCCATGGCAAAGACTCCAGCCCCGTGAATGAAGGGTCGTGGATTCGTGCACCGATTTCATCAAAGGTTATTGAGGGTGAAGGGCGAAGTTCAACTCAGTTGTGCCCTCAGTCTTTGAATAACATAGAAATTGCGGACAATGTCAGCTTCCTCGAATTTCGTCGTCCCATCCTAGTACAAATTGAAGAAAGTGTCTCCAAGAGTTTCTCTCGAAGACATGAATTCAAATAAACTAAATCAAGATGGCCATTACCACAGATGTCAAAATAGAATATTATGCTTCCCTTTAACCTTGATCCATTTGCTTAGGAATGAGGGCAACGATTTGTCTTTTGAAGAGAACCGTGCAATGTTTTTCGGGGAATAGGCCAACCCAGAGGTTCACTGTTTACCAACTGATTACTTTGCAAAACTGGGTGATCATCTTCACCGGTGTTTATTTGATAGAGTAGAGGTATCAGGAAAAGAAACTCGTGACAATCCTGAGTTGTAGTATGTAATCCCATTAAGTAAATGGTATTATTTAATACCTGTCATTTTGAAAAGAAATAGAATAATAATGGTACCTAAATTGTGAGAACCTACATTCCTAATAATATATAATATTTAGTTTAATAACACTTGAGTTAAATCATTTGTTGTTAGATCAAGAAAGAAAATTAATGCTTTATCTCAATTTGTAAATGAATAAAAAATTAGTAGAGTTGAGTTGATTTTAATTTACGTCGCACTTTGATGCAGCACGAGAGCTATTGGTGACGAACCTCGTAATAATGAAACATGGCGAGGTGACAAAGACGACACTTGAGCATGTAAAAAAGGCGTCCAGGACGAAAAAACCTGACCAGTTAAAATGCTTTAGTTTTTTTCAATCATCATCTTCCATTTTTACCTAACGTACTTCATTACTAAAAGAATCTCATTCCTTTCGCTTTCAAAAGTTGTCGTGTATTTCATGTTTTTTCAGAATTTCCAAAGTCTATATCGGCTAAACGTTTCAAAAAGGATTTCGATCGTATTTCCTTTTACGTTTCATCATCATCTTAATCGACATCACATATCTCAGTTTTTTCAAAACAAGATTTTGGAAAATTTCTTATTACGTTACTTCCATTTGCTAAACTCTTTCCCCAATGCTTTTCTTGCTATCTTCCTTCAATGACTTTTGAGGGTTGCAAAATGTGGAAGATTTCATTGTATAGAATCTTCTACAAACGAGTTCGTGTTTGAGTTCTTAGTGTATGAATAAATTCTAAGAACTTTATTTTCATTCGCCTTCTATACTTGAACTGATCTACCTCAAAGACGAAGATAATATTTGTGAGGTCATATCTTACTTTTATTGCTTCAATTAAAATGACTTTATTCTGTTCTATCAGTGCGACTTCTAGTGAAGCCACGTTCACTTTCCTGAGTACATTTATACAAATAGGTGAAGAAGCAATATGAATTCTGGCTTTTGCATGAAAGACCTATCTTCGAAAGCAGTCGGAAAAGTTATTAGGGGAGATTTAGGAAGACAAATTGAATTTGTGTGTTACGAGTAGGAGATATATTTGCATTTCCCTTTGTTTGCTTGTGAATTCGATTGAGATGAAATGAAAGTCTGAATGGATTCAGTCATTATACCACACATTTATCGAGTTGCATTTATGTTCTCAACTTTCGTTTAGTTGATTATTTGTTTATTATGCCTATCGAACTAAAAGTTTGTAAGTAAATTTATTAAGGAAGTGTTCTATTTTTACTGTCAGTTAGAATCTGTTATTGGATCCTCGGAGACTTAGAATAAACCAAACGAACACCACTGGGTTCTACTCGTTAAATATAGCAGTTGTTATACAAATTTGAAGGAGAAAAAGCAGCAAACGATTCCAATTATTTCAATAATAGCAGATTTATTAATAGAAAAGGACAAACAGATGTACATGAAGACAAATCGACGTATACACAAGAAGAAATATTATAAGTGATTATTTACAGTAGAGTTTAAAACAAGGCTTACAACGTTCCAAAAACAGCTCTTTAGAACAATTCCACTAGCAGAAACTCAGACAAATCTTTCAGGACTACAGGAAAAGTCTTTCTCACACTGTAATCACCGCTCAAACAAATTCTGAACTCACTCTACTTTTTTTTCAGAAGTCCTTTATACAGCCTCATGGAAATTTCCAGAAGGTTCAATTCCACGGCCTTCTAGATGATTTCTTGGTAATATCATATTTTTCACCAAATTTGTAGCCAAGGGCAATAAAATAGCCAATCTGATAACCTTGGTCACATCTGTGGTTCTTCAATCGTACTTTCAAGTCACCTAGAAAAACTTTTGTAAAACCTTCACAAGAAGCATTACTGCAGGGAAAACAACACACATGGCGTGTTTTAATAGGAATGATTCACTTAAAACATTATCGATGCTTAGATGACAAAAAGTGTTGCACTTCCACCCATCCATTTTTGGTGCTAAAAATTAAAACTTTTTCCTGTTTTATTCACTTAAAACTGGGAATCCTATAAATTAAAAGCAGTTTCATAAATTGTAGTCTCATCATCTAAAGATATTTCTTGCCCTAATTTTTTAATCCTTAAGAAAACTTACTTATATAAAGTATGCTTAAAATGTCACTCGTCGGGGAATGTTTATTTATTATATTCGTATCATGACTAACCAATACGTACTAGAGTTCCTCAAAAAAATAGTAAAGATTCAAGCATTACATTACTCCTCTGACTTCTATTGCCACAGTTAAGTTGGTAAACTTTCCTCTTTTACTTATCCGAAATTCGCCCAAAAAGCGACAAGAACTTATTATTCTGTAGCTTAAATTTAAAAATTCTCTTTAAACTATCCTTCCTTTACTCTTCGAGGATACCCGATACTTTTTGTTGTCTATAAATTCCTTGTCATCCTTCCCTCCCCTCTCTAATTTCCTATTCACCGTTACTAATTTAGAACCTTATTTTATACATACAATCGTTTCACTATAAAATTTTCAACAAGGATCTTAACCATTTTTTGTTCTGTGAGCTGTTTTACTTATAAGATGAAGGTTACGTTATAAGTAAACATCCCTCCATAAGTAAACATCTTACCTCTCGTCCTTTTTTGGTGGATTCCTTTTCCCTTATGATTGCATGAGAAATGCGCGTATGCAATGAAATTATAAAAAGGACAATTAATTACATAGGAAAAAATTGATAGAAAAATATGCATGTTTTTTCAATTCCTATTATTAGCTCATTTTCCCCTATATATATATATCTTGTTCAAATTTTTAATCTTTAATAAAATGCTTTCTATTCATCCAATCAAGTTCAAATAATTTTTTTTAACTTTTAGTGGATGATATTTGATATTAATACAGTTTTTTCAAAAATTAATTCATTAAATACCGGTTAATTAATTAAATTAATTACCGGTTTTCGACACCAACGTAGATTCGTCTCCATTGATGTAACAATATAACTGTTAAAACAATGACAAAAGTTGGCATCGAAAATCAGTTTTTCAGCCAAACTAGCCAAACCGGGTGTGCATTGTTACAACAATGCAGACAAATCATGCTCTTTTTTTCAATTCCTACTATTAGTTCACTCTCTCCCAATATATATCTTGTTCAAATATTCAGTCGTTAATAAAATACTTTCTATTCATCCATTGAAAGTAGGAATTGGAGTAATTTTTTTATATTACTTGTTTTATCTTATTATGGTAAATATCAATGTACAAACAATAATTAATATTATTAATAATGTTTTAACATATAGAAAGTTACAAGTGAAATTTTATTTCTGAAAAACAAGTCTTAATAGGAAGATTATTATGGTTTTTGAATGAAAAATCATTTAACATTGTAAAGAATATTCTTGCTGACTGATAAAGCTATCAAAAGCCAAGTGGTTGAGGACACGAATTTCGTGGCATTGATTTCAAGTCCTTGTTCCTCCAAAGATACGTCGTGAGAACCAATGGGGATGCAAAAATCGTCACGTGGGTTGCTTAAAAAGTAAAGAATCATCTCAGATGTTATCAGAGATTACCGAAATTTCTGACCACAAGATCCATTATTAAAGTATCCGACTACCCAAAAATTGCGAATTTTGCCAAAAATTAACAAATTTTTTTATGATTTTATTTTATAGGCCATCTTATTAGCTTTATAAAAATACCAAGTTTATTATTTTCCGTTCACTAAAACAAAAACTACAAGTGTTTTATGACACTTGCAGATACTATTACTTAAAGCAAGATACCTGCTATAGTTTGATATCACGGGGCATCGTGCCAAGTTGTTGTTTATGTTTGCCAAGATTGGAGATAACATTACAATATGGTTACCTTGATATTTTTATCCTCTGGCGATGTGGTTGCCATGGAGATAACACATGTTAGAAATAATTTTTATTGGTTCTGTTCTCGCGGTAATCCTATTAATTTCAGACGATTTTATTTCGATTTATTTTACAATTTAGCCATTTTCATTGCAATCCCGTATCAAAATATATTTCAGTCTTCTGTTTTTTTTTTATGCTATTTTCGAATATGGATATTTTTAACATCATTAGTGAGAACTAGGATATTTTTCTTAAAAGAATGAGTGTTAAATTTTTAATTATTTCTATAAATCGTTTATTTTCAATTTATTTTACTTTTTAAAAATGTTTTCTTTTCGTTTCTTGTTCGATGAAATTCGTTGAAGAAATTTGCAGTTTTTGGAACATAGTACTTTTTCTTTCAGTACTTTTTAATTGTTATTCATTATCAATTTTAATTTATATTATGTAATTATTTTATTAATAATATAAAAATACTATAATTATAATGTGTAATAATCATATAATATACGTTATTTGTAATAATTGTTTTTTTATAAATATTATTACATATGTGTTATTTATTTATAATTATTATTTTATTTATTTCTAAGTATTATGTCACTTATTTATTATTATTATGTTATTTACAATTATTATTTTGTTCTTTTTTATAATTATGTTAAATGAGTATTCTTATATCTGTACGATTCTTATTATATTACAATAGGATGATTATTCTTTTTTATAAAATCTATTAAACTATATAACGTGATTATTATTATATAAAATAATAAAAAGTAATACCATATGAATATCTAATAATTATTACTATTTAGTATTATGGGAATATTATTTATAATAAGTTTTATAATTTTATATTACCAAGATTATTGTATACTGCATAATATTACTATTAGTAAATATGATTTTTTTTATAATATTGTTATTAATTATTTATTGATCTTGTTGGTCTCAATCTATTCCTAATTCTTCATTGAAATCGATTTTAAATTTTTCAAACAGTTCTTTAAAATTTTTTCCTGCGAGTCTTACCGCTAGGCGCCATCTTGAATTTCATTCCAACGGCATGCGCTGCTTGGCGTGATAAAGAATCACGCCAAACAGCGTTTGGCGCCTTGCCCCGTGATATCAAACTAGTTCCGCAAGATATATATATATATAGTATATATATATATATATGTCATACTTTAAAAAGCGTTTTATTCGAAATGTGTTTGTTTTTTTAAATACTCAAATGGGGACAGCCGATTGCTCAAAAAATTTTAAAAATAATTAACTGAAATTCTTTGTGTATGTTCTGTATAATAGTAGAAGTGTTTTAGTCTTCAGATTTATCACTCACTGTTTTATTACAAAATTTACAGTCCTTTATGTTAATATAATCACTGTTTTTTTAAGCAATTTCATATAATAACAAAGATAAAGTGCTCTAGTTTTTGTAAAAATTAAAATATCTCTTATCCTGAAGTTCATTTCAAAAATGAATAACATAGAAACACATCAGAATTAAAAAGTTGAAAATTTGCTCATAAACTTTTGGTACAGAATGGGCGGCGTTCATATTATTTTTTGTAAATTTTTACCCGTTTTTTTACATTTTAGTAATAATAATTTCTTTTTGTCTTCTTAATTTTAGCATATTTTTCTTAAAACGTACTAAACAAATCTAAAAACTTCAAAAAATCCACACATCTCCCTTTTTTTTTAAAAAAAAAAAGTCGCAGGTAGTCGGATACCTTAATATCCAACAGGTTGCTTTATTGCGACATTAACATCATTAATATACAGTTGACTGTTATCTGCATTTCGTTTGTCTCCATTTTGAAACATGTCAAGTGACGTGAATGACGCGTACACTATAATCCATAATTTCATAAACGTTTCTCAAGAATGCATAGAAAGATAACTGTGTTTATTTCACCTGGAGCTGATTTCTGCTTTTCCATATAACAAGATTAAGTTTGGAATTGTGAATTACTAGCCAAACTAGACTGCACGATTTTTTAAATACTAAGATAAATATATTTAAAACATGAATGTTTTCAATGTCTGCCATTGTCATGATGAGTTGATATCAAATGCTTACTCTCACATATTCATACATCAGAAAATTTTCATTTTAAATAAAACAAGCGTAAAAATCAATTTGAACTTCTTGCTGCTAATTTTCAGAAAATGCAACACAGAAATAAAAGTCCGGAATGATACAGAACACATATATCTGTGTCGATTATTCGATGGATAGAAACAATTTACTTAATCTTTAAAAGAACTGGGCGGTTAAAATGACTGTTTTATTGATAACGAATTTAAACAACGAAAAAATATAACAATGAAGAACGCTGTCTCTTATTTAATTTTACATTAGCACTTTCATTAACTACAATTCATTATGTAATGAAAATATTTCTGGATGTAATGGAATTATTTAACTGAAAGAAATTAACCTTGAATTGCCTCAGTACCTCGCGAAGAACTTTATTTATCGAACTCTTTAAAATGGTTGCACTTCTTATTTTGATACTTCTTTTGACAAAAAGAACACATAAATGAAATTTAAACGAAACGGCGAATAAGAAAAGTAATGAAAAAGTTCTTGGAAGGTCCACCCCCCCCCCCCTTTTTTTATATAAAATGCATAAAAATGATGGTAAGGCAGAAACACAAAATAAATGAAAAAGTACAACCTATTCTGAGAATCTACTCTTTGTCTAAAACCAATTTTAATGACCTGTAAATGATAACGCCCACATTAATGAAGTCGAAGGCGTATCGCGTGGTAGCAATTACAAAGATAATTAAAGTCCTCTGAGTAATGGGCTTTTAATGGACGCTATTTGATCGCAATGATGATACGAGCAATATCATCATTCAGCAATATCATATCATACTTTGGTTAGTCAAATTATTAACATGAATTTATATACAGTGAAAATCGTTTAACACGAAACTGAAGGGCTAAAATATTTTTTCGTGTTAAAAAATATTGCAAAAAAAAAAAAAAAAGAATCATAACTTTAACGAAATTAATTAATTGAGAGAGAAGTACATTTTATCCACTTACATATGTATTGCATGTATTTCATAAAAATAAATAAATAAATAAATAAAAACTTCATGAAATTTATTACAAAATTTTCAGTTTTTTGAAAAACAAAGCATTTATTGAGTTTTTAGAAAATAATCTGATATTTCTTTGTATTGTCTTTTTTAGCTTCAAATAGTCAACAAATCGTTTGATATCATCTATTATATTTTTCATTTTACCATTGGAGAGAGAGAGAGAGAGAATAAGCATCTAAATAACTGCGCATACGTTTCATGATGTTCCTTATTTCGGATGACATAGGAACAGGGGCTGTATTATTTATTTCATTCTCGTCGTTCGTATATGCATTGTAACGTAGCGTACAGGTAGCGTCAAAAAAAAAAAATCTTAACAGCCAAAAAGTTTAACGTTTCTTTTCTTCAAATCAATTTTCAAACTCTAACTATATTCTAAATCGCTACAACGCATCACGCTCACTCGCTCGTCTCGTTTCCTTTCAAGTATGTAAAATTTGCTTTCAACTGTTTGCTTCTCCACACTTGAGTTTTGAACGATTCCAGCAAAGACATTACAGCATCAATATTTTTTTATCTGTGTAATGCATCCAAATCATGCCATTGTAAGACATCAAAATACATAGTAGTTTGTGAAAACCATTGAATTATTTCGTGTTAACCGACATTTCGTCTTAAGCGTTTGCACGTTAAGCATATTTCAATAGACGTGGTTATTTAAACATTGCACTACTGCTTCAAAGTAAGCTTTTGTTGTACATTTTGAAAATTCTTCCGCGTTAAAATGACGGGGACATCATCCAAATAGACACTTCGATCCTGAAGTTTGTTTATCGATCTTTCAAGAGATATTGAAGAGGGTTGTTTGATTTGAAAAAGAAATATTATTCTGGAGTAATATGTGAGTTATTAACAACGGACTCCCTATAGTTTTGAAGCACTATCAAGGGACCTGAATTGGTACCCCCCACATTCACAACTTTTAATTTGCAACACGCGAAGTTTTTAAGTTGTTCAATTTAACTCACAGAAAAGTCATTATTCTGCATGAGTTTTCATTAGAAAATATCTGAGAGTTCAGTTTCTACAAAGTGAGTGAGTGAGTGAGTGAGTGAGTGAGTGAGTGAGTGAGTGAGTGAATACTAACGTCACACTGTCGTAGCAACACGAGGGCTTTTGACGAAGGTCCGCGTAATTTTGAACCATGGTCAAGTGACGCGGACGACACATGAGCTGGCACCCCCTCTCCTAACTACCACACCAACGGGAGGACGTTTGAGGTCTCGACAGATTTAACGTGCATCGCTCCCCTACACGGCGGGTCTTTAGTTGTACTAGGGTCGAACTCATGACACGCTAGCCATGATCCGATGCCTAGATCACTTGGCCACCGCGGTATGGGGTATCTTCAACACCGCACAAGAACTTAAAGCCAACTAAGTTGATAAAACTTGACGTATTTTGGTGAAATAAAGGTATATGCTATCCAGCAAGATATGGCCTTACTTATTTACTTACATCGGTTGGGTTAATAGGTAGGGGGAAACATAAGTTTTTCGTCATTTAAGAGCTGTATAGTGGACAGACTGGGCCTTACCAACAGAGTCTCGCCAAGGAAGACAGGAGAGCTGCAGTGCTTTAACCTTTTAACTCCAAATAGGTTTAATCAACCATTTTCTCTAATTTATTTCACGATAGCTCCAATGGATTTTAATGATAATATTTCTCAAATAGATAAATCTGTTTTGTTTGCAACTTTTCCAGACATGTAGAAGTGTTTTCCCCCTTAAGTAAAGGGGAAAACATGGCATTTTACCTGAATGGATCTTATCGACTAATATCAGTAATATGCATAGGCCACTGGTCGAAATATTGCGGTAAATAATTTCTTCACAAATTAAATCATTTCTAAAGATTTACTAAAGAAAAAATTGACTAATCGTTGGAAATTTCAGGAGAAAAAAAAACATTTATTCTTTACGAATTTTAATCACCACATGATAGAGAAACATTTTTCGCATTATTCTGTTTTTCAACCGGATCCAACTTTAATTTCACGGATGCCGAAAAAGAATAAATCGATAATCCTCCTTTCAATTAGAGACCTTGAGGTCAATTTTTCGAATAAGAAACAGAGGAAAAGAAGCCAGATATGTTTTATATTTTAATGAAATGTAAGGAAGAGGGGATTTTACTGATAAATTACCTATCACATATACATACAAAGTAGGAGCTAGTAGAGAACCTGTATGTTTATCCTACTTGTATTTGACCGTTTTGGAATAAATGCGTCTGTTGTTTTCACGTAAGATCAAAACAAGCTATGTGTAAGACGTATTTTTTAAAAAAACTGAGAAACAGTTCCCCAATCCACATAGAAATATCAGATTGAAATAAGAAAGTGCCAGTTATAATTTTTTTAAAAAAATAGAGACGATTGCAGCAAGGTGAAAAAGGAAAAAAACATCACTCCTATTATAGGAAGGCGAAAAGAATGCGGTTTTAAGAAGGATCGAAAAATGCAAAAGAAATGTTCTTCGTGTTCAATTTTCTTTGCCAAGACCAGGCAAACGTGTTTGCCAGATCTTGGTTGCCATAAAAAATTGTTTTAATTATGATCGAAATAAAGCAAAATAAAATTGTCCATGAGGTTTTATTACTTTCCACGCCTTTAAGTTCTTAATATTGCTTACCCGCCTTGCAGAAGGGGTGCCAGCAAGGGTTTTTGATTTCCCGGGTTTTTCCGTTCCCGAAAATGTCGAGGAAATAACGGGAATGTAATTGTCGTTCCCAAAATTCCCAAAAATACATCAAATTTTCAAAAAATTTAAAAACAAGTTATTTTTAAATAAAATCAATAATAATTTTATAAAATCAGGATACATATAAATTCCAAAATTAATTTTTATTTATACAATGAGCTAAAAAATACAAAAAATATATAATAAATTGATTATATTCATTTTTAAAATAGGATTTCAGAAAGCATAAGAAATTCATACTTTTATCACTCAGGCATGGAAAAAATGTTACAATTAAAGGTTTTGTAAATTAAAAATCTCGGGGGGAAAATTCCCATTCGAAAAATAATTACTAAAATTAAAGTTCCTTTTGTGACTCACATGCGTTTGAAAATTAACCAGTCAAAGCTGAATCAATTATTTCTCTAATGTTGCTACTAAGAGATAAATAATAATAAACATTTGAAAACTCATTTGCTGCTGAAGTGCCGATGATGTACGTTAAAAGTATGAATTATTATATTTAAGATATTTTATTTGTATAACCAATTTCTTGTTTATGGAACTGCTATGTCATTGTTACATAAATATAAATAAATGTTAATATAAGAATGCAACACGAAAGTTAGGTTTAAAGAAAAATTACGAGATTGCTTATAAAAATATTCTCCCCCAAACAGTTTGTGGGCTCATTCCCTTCTTCGAATTGCTGATTCAATTAAATAGCTCATAATAAAGACGAGTATCTGAATTTTTTTGAAAAAAGATTCAATAAATAATAGTTTTAAGTATTAGGACTTACGTTATCCACATAAAGCAACATCTTGAAACTTCGATCAGATAGTGCTGGTTGGCTGCAATTGCTTAAAAAACCCAATTCTTCTTGTTAACGACGTTCGATACACTGATTGACAGGAATTTATCTGGACAGATTCTCCTTCCCACGGCTAGCTGGAAAAATTCGCACCCCCAATGTTCTCATGTTACAATTTTACTCCACAGTTGTGGTAACGAACATTCCTTCGTTCAGAAATTCTGGATATACGATCGCAAATTGCCACAGTAGGGTCAGCTAACTGACCCTACTAACCCTTCAAACTGAAACTACGATGTCCGAGGTTGAAATCAGTCAAGTCAAAAATAGCTATCTCATAGATAATTCAAACCCCGTGCGATTCCCGGGAATAGAAAGAGAACAGAAATCTTATGATTTCCCGGGAAAGAAATTCTAGTGCCAGCTTTGCTGTCGTCTTCGTCACTTGACCGAGTCTTTAATATTACGAGATCCATCGCCAATAGCTCTCGTGTTGTGCTTTATAAAAAAATCTCCCTCTCCCTTTAATATTGCTTATGCGTACAAGAAATCTGACGTGGCTGGGAAGCAAGAAGTAAAGGGTAGTATATGAAAAATGGAACATTTTTTTGGAATAAAAAATTATGGAAAACCTTTGTAGCGATATTGAGTAAACATTAGCCTATCGACTGGATCTAATAGATCCATGCATGAAAAAGATAAAATTTCCATAATTATTAGGATAAAAAAAATCCTAATAAATGTGTTTTTTCAGTAGTAAAAAAAATCTTCAATCATTATTTAAAGGCATGTCTATTTTATATCGCGTATTAATTTTACTTTATACCGATCGCTGACTTTATCTCGATGTTAAGAAATTTCGAACTTGTATTAAAAATATGCATAATTGTAAAAATTTTAAAAGTTCTCCGAAATTTTACATTTTAATTATTTTTATACTATTAAATGGAATACTTCATATCGTCTACCTTAAATTTATTCATATGAATAAATACTTTGTAATACATAAATATAATATTATTTAAAGATCAGAAGAAATTCATGCAGAAATGAACTGAAGCTCCAATACCTTTTTCTAGTTCCCTTTTTTTTTAGAATAGAACATTACGATTTATTTAAAGAGTGAAAAGTTCATAAAAAGCTTACCTAGTGATTTTTTTTAAAAAAAGCACTTATATCTTTTTTTTTATAAAACAGGTAAAAATAAAATCTAATAAACAGGGAAAATGTATGACTAATACTAAAAAAAATCTACAGAACTGCAAAGTTTTTTTCGAAAAATATTCCTTGGGTTAATGTAAAGATAAACAGCAATTTATTATCCTTTGACAGGCGAGACAAATTTAGGGGAGGCGGAAATGAGAAAATGAATAATGTTCGCGTAGACGCAAGTGCAGTGTTATTACGCTGAAGGAGCTCTTTGTCGATCCAATGGCCGCTACAATGTCAAGCACACCACACAGGTCGTCAAATTTTCAGCGTCGTTTGATAAATGCTTTTTTACCTTCGTTGTTCGAAATCGTTATTATTCAATGAATTTTCTTAAGCAAATGGGGGAAACCAGAAATTAGATATTATATGTGTTGTATAAGATGTTCAAATAATGTGCTATATGTTTCTCAATAATGTCTTTTTTTTTCATTGAAGATGGCGAAATAAAAATTCATGCAATCTACTAATTAGTTCTTTTAGGATCGTTAAATAAACGTTGATCAAAAGTGTGTGCAGGTGCAGTTTTTGTAACCCAATCAGAAAATAATTCGGTTCTTTTCCATTATTAACATGTCATGTATTTTCGACGCCCAATGGGTGCATTTTTTTTCTTTTTTTTTCGCGATACTTGGCTTTCATATCATTAAAAGCCGAATCAAATGCCGAAAAAATCACCAATACAAAACACGTGCTACGTAGAATGGTTAAAACGCACGGTCTAAAAGACCTGTAGCTTAAAAGTAAAAGATAAAGTTAATCCGAATCGTTAAATTACATTATTTTTTTATCTTATAAATACTACTAATTCAATTGTTAGAAAAACTTTCTGGGGCCGTTTTGATACAAAACATGGCCATTTGCTGAAAAGAATACGAAGATAAAATATGTTTTTTTAAGGCATACACACAAGTAAATATTATATTAAAATATGAACGAAGTATAACTAATGAGATAAAATGAGCTCTGTAATAGTGTTACGAATTTTGAGTAAAGAATTTGTATTTGGATGTGTAATGCATTTATATTACTCTATATTATATTTATTTTATGTTAAAATTGTAATATATATATTCGCAAGCAACGCCGTCCCTTACGTTATAATGGCAATTTTTTTTTAATGGGAACGGCGAAATCTTGCAGATAGAGCCAAGTTGGCATCATTTTTGGCGACCAATTTGGTGACCATGCTGGCGACCATTTTTGGCAAGTTCGTGACCCTACGGATTCTTCTGGAAATTAGTGGAGAAATCCACTAATTTCACGATCTATAACGCAAGTAGATCTTTCTCGAAGATTCCGCGAGGCCTATAAATACGGAGCGGTTGCCGGAACTGAGTTAGTATTGCTTTGACTAGCAATTAGTAGTGTTGCCTTGACCGTGATGAAGCGATTAGCTCGACTGTTGAGTAGGATGAGCGGTGCTTGTGAATAATCTGTCACATACTTTTAATTTAAACACGGATAGTTGTGTTTGAGAGCTGTTGAAGGTGTGAAGACCTTCTGATATTCATTCTGCGAATTTTGCTGCTGAATCCTGTATTTCAAGGATTAATTTTCGACAATAAATTTCCATCCTTGATACATGAACATCAATTTCTCTTCAAAATATTTTTAACTCTATTTTTCTTGTTCACCTACTGTTTTCATATTCTGCTATTTGATCTTCATTCTGAAGTTTATTTATTCTTCCTCTTTCTGCTTTCATTTTTTCGTTTTTAAAGAAGAAAAAATTACTGAAGTCTTTCTTTTAATACTGTTTTACTGAAGAAATTTGCAATTCAAAACTTTTGGATTTAAAAGAAATTATTAAACAAAAACATAAATTTAAAAAATTATGTAAGTTTTTTTCTATATGTAATATAAAAAAAAAATAGTAAAGCACATGTAAAAATAAATTGCATGGTAAAAACGAAAGTACATATTTTTTCTTTCGATATTTCTGAAATATTTTATTACAGAAACTTTCAATTCAATACATAAATTATTCATATAGCACTCACACAAAAAAAGTTAAAAATTCTCCTAAGACGTGCGTAAAAAAATTAAACCGTACATATAAAAAATATAAGCATATACATAAAAAAATTAAACGATACTAAATATATATAAAATACATAGTAAGACTGAGAAAGTACACTTTTCTTTCGATCATTAACTCAATAATTCTTAATTACAGAGCTTCCAAAGATTCTTATTTAATAATTAATTTTAAAAAAAACCAAAAAGGATATCATACAGAAATTTTTTAACCCCTTATCTACCACACTATGATTTACTGCAGTTTTTTTTCATGTAATATTTGTTTTTGAATCACTACATTGAAAATTAAGGGATATACATAAATAAAATACTCAACTTTGCGAAATTTAATCCATTAGAACTAATTAATTAATTAAAGATATTCAACTGCAAAAGTTATATACACTGTTCACTTGAAATAAGTAGTTAAATCGTTTTCTGAGGTCTTCATTAACATACAAAAAAAAATAGTAAGACACTTACCTTTTTACATTAACTACTTTTTCGTAACAAAAATGCCAATCTTCGCAACCCGATCAAAAAGTCAGCTGAAAGCGCCATTTCTGCTATAAAACTATTCGCCTTCCCCCTCTAAAATAATCATCATAGAACCCATGCTACCATATATCTTAGAAGAGTGGATTTAAAAGAATGTTCCTGATAAGTATCGTCAGAGTATTCGTAAAAATGGTTATTCCATGTGATTTTAAAGGGAGTGGTACTTATAAGTACTGTCGGTAAATAAAGGGTTAAGTACATGAATAAAATGTGAAAATTAAAATCCAAATATGGTTGTCCTAAATTAAAAATGACGCACTTTTTTTTCACTATGAAAGCTTGCTATTTCTACTGTATTACTCTCCTACTAATTATCACCACTGATTCATCAGTTGAAATACGTGCGAGAAACAATGAAACCAAAAAGACTTGCTAGAATTTTTTTCAATCGAATATGACAGACAAGGAAAAGTCTTTAAACGTTTATGAGTATAAATAAAAACTTTTCAAAGAACTAATTACGGAGAAGTGGTCTTTTAGATTAGGGAGAATTCTTTCTTACAGTGCAAATTTAATTCCTTTCTACCAGTGTTTAGCAGTACTGTTAAGATACTCTTTATTGGATGTCAATCAGATTTCCTGTAATTGTTAAGACAACTTTGCAGACTTTTTTTGTTGCTACTAAGTTTGTTGATATGTATGGTTATGTCATTAACAATGAAGAAATTAGTTGTATAGAAGGTTATAGTATTTATATATTTCACATAAAATATACCCTTTTTGTTATATTTCAACCCTTTATAAGGCCATAGGAAGTATATTTTTATCCTTCATTAATTGCTAAATGTCGATGCGAAGCTATTTATACTACTTCGGCTAGTACGACAACTGTTTACAACATTTTCAAATCGCAACCGCAAAAGACGAGGATCAAAAAACCAAACGGTGAAAAGCAAGAAAACTGTCTCAAGTGCGTACGATTAACTGAAATTGGTAACTATTTGTCAACTTTACAAAGTTATACAAAAGTTTCCGTTTGAGTTCTGCTAAAACTCATGAGAAGAAAACAAAATGCGTCTGTATGGTATGCAATTCCCACTACGATTCCTTTTTTTTTTTTTTTTTTTTTTGACATTTCATGGAAAGTAATATGTATAAATTCGTATATTTTTTAGTAGAAAATGTATCTAGCTTGTAATTTATTTGATTGATTATAGTACTTGAAATTTATATTTTATGGATATAATTTTTTTCCAATGGCGCTGCGGATTGGTATTTACTATTGAAGACCTAGTACATTCTCCGGGAGCTGGTATCACTTTTTAGTGCGGCACCATACAGGTGGTATGCCATTTGCCGTAAATAATTTTGAAGCCCAGTTTCCTCCCGAAAGGAAGGCACCTGAGTTCTGACGATGCGAACCTGAACTAGTAATTTAATTTTTTGATAGCATCCGAGCCGAACAGGCATTCTAGGGATATTTAACATGCCATTTTATCATACGACATGGACAATGTCGATTTTCTGCATCATAAAAATCCTCTGACTTGGCTGGGATCTAACCCTCAACCTTTGGCGTACAATGCAAGCGCCAAACCAATCACGCCACCCAACCGACTTTATGAATACCATGTGACGTGGAATTTAAAAAAATGCAAAAACATAAGATGTGTCTTATCATTTTGAATAACTCTCAATTTGCACTAGGAAACATACTTCCCACAAAAAGAAAATTGTCTTAAAATTCTAATTAATTCTAGTATGAGTTAAATAAATTTCTTCTTATAAATCGGTCTCAATCCCTAAATATTTGACGATAACATTACAAGAAACAAGATATCAATCATTGGCATGGCCAAGTAATTTTAGCGCGTTTTTCACACGTTGTATTTTACAATAATGCAACTAATGAACTTTTTACTAACAGAAAGAAGTGTTGTACTGTACCACTCCTCTAAATGTACTACTATTGAGCTGAAAAGAAATAATGACACAAATCTGTATCAGCACTATAAAAAAGCAAAACTAGCGAAATTCAGGAAAATTTGTAGGAAAATTCGGGAAAACTATGGGGAAATTTAAATATGATTCGGCACAAATGCGACCCAATGCCGAAAACCCGAGGTCAATTGGTTGCTTATTGGCTGAGAAAAAGGTACGACAAAATATGGAACGAATACGAAGACGAAATTTGCGTCCTAATAGCGCTTATGTTCCACTACGTGAAAAACGCGCTAAAAATGGCCCTGTAAAAGGTTAAGACTCTGACCATTTAATATTAACTAACCTATTTATATAAATATTTAAACACACTGAGAAAAAAAATTAACTTAAATTTATATATATTGTGCTCTTTTTTTAAAAAAAATCAAAGAAAATCTCCTTCCACGAGAAACATACATTTCCTTTTTCGTGTACGAACACTTACGGTAAAATGCTTTTAGTGTTCTTATCAAATATTTGTAAGCAGTCTTGAGCACCGATATAAACACTTTTGAAAAAGTTATTTTAAGTATTTTATAATGCAGTACGCTTTTGCATAAAAGAGTACTCGCTCTTCTAAATGTTTAGAGAAACTGTGTAATTTTTCCTAAAAGATAAGATAAATATTTTTAAAGAATAAAAATGAACAGAAAGAAAAGCAAAATAATTAAAATTCAAAAGGTGTATAGTTCTGAGTTCTATTGTGTGTAGTTTCCTTTTTTCTCAAAATAAGTTTAATTTCGAGATTGTGTTGGCTTCAATAATAATAGTATATATATAATAATAATAATTTTGGAAAAGAGTTACAGTAATATTCTTTGTTCATTTAAATTTATGTAAAGAATACAGTTTCATTGAAATAAAATAGGATTTATTTTAATGCAAAAGATTAAATGCTTATTGGCATCACATTTCGAAACAACATGAAAGCTATTGGTGACGAACTTCGCAACACTGAACCCAATCAAGTAAAGAAGACGGCACATGAGCTAATATCCCTTTCGCCAAATTTCTACATACGCCAACTCAAGGACTTTGAGACTCGACAGATTCAACATGCATCAGCTCCTCTACATGGCGGGTCTTAAAAGTCACCAAAACAAGAACCCAATACTCGACAGACGGAACGAGGACCCCCCCCCCCCCCCACCAGTTCACGATCCTGGTCACTCGGTTACCATGGCCAACATTTAATACAATACAAGTAGCACATTTCATTGTTCTGAATTCTTTCAGAATAATGATATGTGCTATCACAAGAACCTTTCACAAGAATCAACTTGTACGACTCGTAACAAAAGGGACAGACAGTCGGAAGCCAGTTTTGAATAGAAATTCCTTCAAACGTGGTCAACTGGCCCTCCCTCCTGCAATCGCTCGAAAACAAAGTTCTTCACTCCACTATTTGACTGAACTGAAAGGATATTGTTGAAGTTATACTTTTTACACTCAGCTACTTGTATATTAAAAATGCATAGCTTTTTACTACTTCTTTGGAATCAATCGATGCATTGATGAGTCCAGCCCTCTCTTTTCCCCTACGGCCCTCCCTTTTCAGTCAACTTTGTGTCCACGAGTGAAAGGAATTCTCTCCCCTCTTCACACTAGAGGATTCACACTAGTGGTGATAGAAAACGAGATGTCTAGCACAAAGTTGGCTCGTGTGAAATCGGCCTAAACTTTAATACCACTAAAGGATATCGTTTGGCTTTAGTAAATGGTCTTATACAGATTCATGGGGTTGGCACGGAAGGATAGGGAATGATGTTTTCATTCAGGCCGGTTTCACTCGAAGCAACTTTTGTGCCAATCAACTCGCTTTTTATCGCCACTTCTCTAGTGTGAAAAGGAGATTCTTTTCATACGAGGAAACAAAGTTGACTGAAAAAGCTTGCCATACATATCGGTACAATAATTGAGACCGAAGTAAAAAGCAATTTATATTTCAATACACAAGTAGCCTTGTGTGAAGAGCTTAGCTTCCACAATATCCTTTTAATTGAGTTAACTAGGGGAGTGCATTATCTTGTTTTCGAGTGCTTGAGGGAGTGGCGGAGCAAGGAGTGCCAGTTGACACCGTGTGAAATTATCCAGGTCATTTATACTCAAAACTAGCTCCTAACTGTTTTCTCCTTCTGTTATGCGCAGCTCAAGTTGACTAGCGTGAAAGGGCCTTTAAACTAGCTCCTATCAGCTACTCAGATAAATTAGTATTGTCTCAGACATCTCAAACCGAATTATTGGAGAAAAGAGATTTAATATTTAGATGTTACGAGTTCCTGTTTAAACCAAAAACTACTATCGAAAACTTATTTTAGGGTAAAAGTTACCCACACAACAATTTCATTTTATTTTAATAATATAATGTGGTTATTAAAAATACAAAATAAAATCATTAAATTTGTTTAAATATTAATTACGTCATTCTACTTCATGGATAAATAAATCCTGTAAATTTAGCTTTATTAACATTATCGAGATTAGTCTAAATAGTCAAATTACATATATTCCTTATCACACAAGATAAGCACAAATTACACTGGTGTCCAAAAGTTAAGCATAAATCGTAAAATGCATAAAACACGGAGTAAATATTCGTAAAATTATTCCAAATTTCTTACGGATATTAATTGGATGAAGAAGAAACATTGGGTCTATGCAAAACTTTTCAGTCGACTACGTCCTGCGCAAAACACCGGCGCATGTCGGAACGCGGAGAAACCGATTCACGCAGCATAGGCAGTTCAGACAAGTTTCGTGCAACTGCTGTGCGAAGGAACGTTGTTAACCATCAAGCAAGGTGAATGATGGCACAGAGACGCCAATTGGACATGTTTACGAAAGAAAGAATCGTTGGAATGCTGGAATCCTTACGATTACAAACCGAAGTGTCTCGAATTCTGAATGTGGACCAGTCTGTGATCTCAAGACTGTGGCAGAGATTTCAAAGAACGGGAGACGTTACCCGACAACCAGTATCAGGTCGACCAAGAGTCACAACCCCTCCCCAAGACCGATATCTGGTAATAAGTGCGCGACGTCAGAGGGACAGTACTGCCAGAGCACTGGGTTCGGCGCTCACAGTCACCACAGGAATACGAATTTCGAGACAAACTGTTTACAGGAGACTCAATGATGCTGGCCTGTATGCCAGAAGACCAGCAGTTTGCATTCCCCTCACGTCTGCGCATAAACGCGCTCGTTTGAACTGGACTTTGAAACATCAACATTGGAGTGTGGGAGAGTGGGCCAATGTGATGTTCAGTGACGAGTCCCGGTTTAGTCTGAGTATTCTCGGCGGGTAACGATATGGAGAGAACGTGGAACACGTTTTGAACCAAGAAACATAACGGAAAGACATAATTTTCCATCAAGGGGAGTAATGGTATGTGCAGGCATCTTGATGGACGGCCGCACAGACCTCCATTTCTTTGACACGGGGTCTGTGACTGCTCAAAGATACAGAGACGAAGTTCTTGAGCCTTATGTTCGCTTGTTTCGAGGTGCTATCGGCCCTGACTTAATATTCATGGATGATAATGCGCCATGTCACCAAGCGGTGCTGATTGATGACTTCCTTGAAACGGAAAACATCCAGCGCATGTCGTGGTCTGTGAACTCCCCTGATTTAAATCCTATCGAGCATGTATGGGATATGCTCGGGAGACAAATTGCAGCCCTTTCGCACCCACCAAGCTCCGTTACAGAACTGAAAAGAGCTCTCCAAGAAGCTTGGAACCGTTTGAGCCCACAACTCATTCATCATCTCATAGCAAGTATGTTAAATCGCTGTGCAGCGTGCCTGGCTGTCAGAGGTGACCACACGCCTTATTAAACTGCAGCATTAGTATTTTATTTAATGTTTTCTTTCATTTTTTCTTTAAAGTGTGAATCCTTGCTATGCTCAGTTTTCTTTCAAACTGCTATTTTAGATAATAAAATTAATTATTATCATCCTTTTGATTTGCTTCCTTATTTTATAACAATTTTATACTCGCATATCACGTTCCCCGGCATTCTGATTTACAGTTCCTTCTTTATTCACATAATTATCAATTATGCTTGACTTTTGGACACCAGTGTATTATAAAACTTATCACATATATGTGACTGAGAGAGATCGCCTAAATTCATACTAGCATTTATCGTATTGTAGAAAGTCGATAAAAAAACGTAATAATTTGGGGAAATAACATTAGGTACATTTTCATGATTTAAACAAAAATGTCAATTTTATTTGAAATAAATTTAGTTCGACACCACTGCCAATCTTTAACATCAGTGATTTAATTCGAAATTCATTATTTTCTATATGTTCAAAAATAATTTAAAAAGCAGCAAATTATTTTTTTCGTACAAAATGCACTTAGAGAGCATGGGAGAAAGAGGAGGCGCGGGACTACGAAAAGACGTTTCCTTAATTTTACCATAAAAGAGTTATTCAACAAAGTTTATAATATGTAGATGTGATTTATATGTGTAACAAATGAAAGAAAATGATTTAAATTTTCGAAGAATTGAATGTGTTTTTCATTAAAAAATATAGTTTTATGTAGCAAACTATTCTATAAGATAGTGGTCCATTTTGAACCCTAATGCAAATTCATATACGGCTTGGTAATGATTCGTTTATTTGACAGATACCTTCATGCTGAATTTATTGCCAAAATTTCCAATTGTGTTGATTTAATTTGTTAAGATACTAGGAAGATTTTGAAAAACATTTCATCGTGTTTTTACAAAAAACATGGATGTTCATGTTCCGAAAAACATGTTCTTTTGATCCCAAAGTGCTCTCTTGGGCAAAAATACCGAAATCAAGCCCACCAAAGAAATGTTTGACTATCGTGAGAAAAAAATCAATTGTAGTGATTTGAGCAGGTCTGCTGAAACATAAGCCCAAAGAACGGTGAAAAGAAAGTAGAACAACGTGGGAAAAATAGGCTGAATAGGGTCGATATACGGCAGTTCTTCTGTGAATGGTAACCAAAGCGTTTCAGTTTTCAAAAGAAATAACATTCCAGATTGAAATTCCTTGCATTTTTCGCACTGTGTGGTGGACAACACAACAGATTGGTTGTTCCAGATGTTGCTAGAGACATCTTTGCTGGGGATCGAGGAGAACTATCATCTCCCGATCTACTTGATTTGATTTTAATTACGTTGTACTCTGAAGCAACACTAGGGTTTTGGCGATGAACCTCGTAATTCTGAACCACGATCAAGTGACGAGGACAACATCTCAGCTGGCATCTCTTCTCCAAACTTCCTCACCTCTCCAAAGGGAGGACTTCGAACCTCGATAGGTTTAACGTGCATTAGCTCCTCTTCAAAGCGGGTCTTCAGTAACTCAAGGACTTGACCTTGACCAGCGACTTGATAAAGCCGGTCACGAGTTCGCGACTATAAACACTAGGCTACCGCGGCCAGATCACGTGTGTTCATATTCATCATTGAAAATAATTCTTCACTAGTAATACACAGTATCTAATAAAAACCCTAAAATCTGAACAAATGAATAATGATCCTGTTACTGCATGTTTAGTGAAGAGATTAAACTGTATCACTAAATAGCCAATTGCGTTATCCATAAGTTAGTACACAAAGCATGATTTATCTATCCAGGGAAGTGATATTTTTAAAATGGGAAAATCGACCAGTGATCTAATAGCATGCATTCTGAAAACAATACGAGAACTTGTGATCAATAAGAAACGACCTCCTGTCTACCTTACTTAGGGGACACGTCACCGAGTAATCAATATCACCATAATTTCTGACGATTTGTTCCTAATATTTTATCCGTTTTTCAGTTGCATTGGATGAAATGGATACATTTTTATTAAAAAAAAACAGACCTGGGAAGAAACATTTTGAATCGCATTCAATCTGGGGCTTTATTTCAAAACGCTCTTAACCTCATGTATTCCATTTAAAATCTTTATAGGGTATTTAAAAATCTGTTAATTTACAATTCACGCACATGTATATTAGAAGTAAAAAAAATGGAACAAAAAAGTGTTTATTTTCAACACAAATTCATGCGAGTAAACCAAAAATAAAGCACTAACATAAATATTTAGCGAAGAAATAAATTCTCAGCTAGTTAAAAAAATACTGAGATTTCATTCTGATCGATTTTTAAAAAGAATATTGAGATCAAGATGATTTCTAAAATTAGAAAGATAGCAAAAAGATATGTAAAGATGACAGAAAGAAAAAATTGGCAGTTATAGAGACTACCGATAGAAATGAAAACTTTGAACTTTTAGTATTAAAATTTGAAATTTCATTATGTTTGAATTAAAATTATCAACATCAATCTGGTTTTCACATCTATTGACACTCCGAGCAACAACTAAATGCATGTTTATATGGTTTTTTATTATTCAAATATATTACGGGCAGTACAAGATCATGACAAAATATATATACAATTCAATTGAAATTACAATTAATATACAATCATATTATTTATGGATAGTTTTTGTATTTACTTAAATTTCAATGTACTTGATTTTTAACGTTATTTTAATTGTTTGCATCATTGTCATCATTAATTTCAACAATACTTAGACTTTTTGCACTTTCAATTATTTCATTTTGTTCTAAAAAAGATACAATAGGCTTATGGTAACTAAAGTAAGAAAGGAAAATGTTGATTCAAATTTATCTAAGTATCGCGTAAAAACCGCATCGATCGTCGTTTTATGTTTCATAGTACTGAGTTTTCGATCATTGGACATATTTAAATTAAGTGTTTCATTTAAAAAATCAATTAGTGGTAGATTTTTATCATCTGCGAAGTTAATATTGAAGTCTCCGCTTAAAATCATCGGCGGTACATTATCCTATATTTTTCGCCAAATCTTTTTTCGAGTATTTCAGAACCTTCTTTTGTATATATCATCAAATTTCCGAATAAAAATTGTTGTATCTGTCTCATAGATTTTCCAGGCGAAATATAAACGGCAACAATTAATATATATTGCCCATTCTCGGAATCGCAACGAGCAATGCACAGTACATACACATTGAACTTTTCACTTTATCCATGCAATTTCACGTATAAGATATACACAGCACTATACGTCAGCTATATAGCTTCAGATATACTGCTATAAGCATGTCGGTGACGCGAACACACCAGATTTTACCCATCCAAAAAGTGTATAAGTCGAACAGCACACTGCGCGTGCGCCAGTCAGAGCATGTCGGTGACGCAAACCCATAAGATTTTCCCCTACCAAAAAGTGCCCAACGCCTCTAAAGAAGTTTTCACTTCAAAAATTCGTTTTTCTTTTGCTATTGTTTCTTTTGAAATAAGCCTAAATTTGCCCAATAACTGAAATTTTTTAGGACTTTCCGAAATCGGTATCTTCAAAATCGCTGTACTTCATCTAAATTATTTACACCTGATTAGATATCCAATATAATAAAACTAAATAGCTTAAGTTAGTTGCTCTATTCTATAATCTAAATTTATACTCATGAGAATATATAATACAATATTTTCAAAGCGAAATAGTATAGGGTAGCTTTTATATTTTTAATTTCCAAACATACTTGTGCAAGTTTACAATTTATATTTTTCCAAAGATTCTTAATACTTCCGTAAAGATAGGATAGTATTATGTTATTGAGTAATGCTTCTACAGATTACCGAAATATGTTCTAAAATTAAGGTTCCGTTTTAGCAATTTAAAAGCCACTCAACCCTCAAATAGACCTAATAAAATCTCTCCTTCTATGGATCATCAAGACAAATTTTATTTGTATGACTTCCTGATCATGATGAACTATTTTTTTTTTTAAAAAAATATTATACGTTAAACCTTATTTTAATTCACTGAAATAATGGAATTATTTTCGTAAAACAATTATTGATTCTAACTCACTTTCTTTATTAGCAAATAACAATATCCACAACAGTGTATTTGCAATAATACAATTCTCTTTCATTAAAAAAAATATACATTATTGTACAAATAATAGCTTTAAAAAATATATAATGCATGGATTATGGGAAAATATCGTGACTAGATCAACAAGACAATGTTTATGTTCCACTGAATTGACTAGCAGGAAAAAAGCGTTAAAATATAAATAGATATAACTGGACACTTCGAGAGAAAATTGACATCATTTGAGGCGAATTAGCCCAGATAACGCAGGAGCAATGGATCGTCTTCTGTAAATAAATGCGACAGCACGAAAAAGAGAATCGAATTAATCACTTCTAACCCGTGTACTTTCTACATGAAGAACCCTTTTCAATTTTTTTTAACTGTTTCCATTCAAATTAAACAATTGGTAGGGGGGGGGGGGACCCGATCAATAAAAGAACGTCTTTGTGCCTCTGACTTGTTCATAATCTGGTGTTTAACCTGCAGCTACACCATTTCCTCCTGACATATTTCTATCTTGCGCTCGATTTTATTTTTAAGCCATTCCTGCCGAGTCTCAGATGAATTAATTAGTGGTCGGTAAGGTAGGATATAAACAATCAGGACCTGAGGAAGCGCTGGCGGAAATATCACATGCATGGATTTAGAAGGAAAGAGTGTTCTTGTCTAATACTTGCCTTCTAATATTCTGAAGTATTTGAGTGAAACCCTGGGAAGTAATTAAACGACGGTTGGCATAATGAAAAGTGTCGAGTGCTGTTGTTCTGAATGCATGGCATTTGATGTTTCGCGCAAAGCTTTTGATGTTGAAACGGTTCTTTATTTGATTATATTAAAATTATTTATGGTTCTATAAGAGAGATATTTTAGGGATATAATGAAAGAATTTCCTCAGAAGTCTTGGGAAATTGTTGAAAGATGTTGATAATTATTCTGGGTCACGTGTATCATTGTGGGTGAGTAGTCCAAATATAGCTGGTGCGAGCATTTGGTACAATTTTTTCTACTTTTTATGCTACGTAATATTCTAGATATGTTCGCATTCTGATTCTAGGAAAATCTTTTAATTAATGTCTGTTTACAAATTTCAGTCCATATGCCTTGTTACTATTAATTTTTACTGTTATAATATTGGGTTTACAAATAAGTTTTAAAGGATTTTCTGGGAAAATTGGGGTTTCATCGTGCAAAAATAATAGCAAATGCAACAGACTGTGTTTATAATTGTAACCGTTGGGATAACTGTAGCCTTAAAGATTACGTTGTAACTGGTTAAGAGAAGTCTGTTTCGCCCTCAGTAGTGTGTTAACGTCTTGTTGCTGTACTAATCTATGCCCTTTTTTGTAATAATGTGCCCCATTCTACTGTCGACCGAAAATAAAGGAGGTTTGACCCGCGAGGAAAACGTCTTCATTTGGATATTGCTAGCCTATATTGCACTCCTATACATCAAGACGTTTCACACAAATAGATTATTCAAAGCATTTTGTCCATCACTAACATGTACTATCCCCCCCCCATCATCTTTCTTGTTGCATACAAATTCTGCATTGAACGATCGACTGGTTTATAGAGGCATTCTTTTTGCAGTTTGTAAGAACTTAAGTGCTGCTCAGATTGGCCATGAGTAATTGAAACAAGTGGAAGTCAGAAGAAGTAATGTTCAGAGAATACAGCGGGTGGGATGGGATATCCTATTTGAGTGTTTTCAAGTAATCTTTACCGGCACCGTCATATGGCCGAGCATTGTCGAGGTGCAAGATTGGTTAGTAGAGTCTTTGTTCATATTCTGGACATATGCCCCAGAATATTTGGCTCAAACATTTAATAATCGGCAGAACTCCCCCCCCCCCATGGAGGTTTAAATTGGCTTAAGCAGCTCATAGCATCTAGTTGATCCCATCAAACATAGAGCATACGTTTTGATCCGTGAATATTTGGCTCCCCTTTAACGTTGGTGCATAATTGGGCCTATCTCACGCTTTCTAACGCTTTAGATTGGTGTAATTTCGTCCCTTTTCATCACCGATTACAATTCGATGCAAATAATACCTTTCATTTTAGCCTTTAGAGCATCTGTTTGCCAAAGGGGAAAAAATTACTTTTCATGTCTTTTGTTCATATCTCATCCAATTTCCTTGCTTTTGGACCTTTCAAAAATCTTTTTGGTGTAATGAAATTGTTGGGTCACTCCTAAAGATACTACAAATTCTTTTCTCGGGTGTGACTCAAATCTTCCTTCAATACTGTCTTAAATTCAGAATCTTCACTTTTAAGCCTTCCTTCACGCTCCTTATCTTCCGGCTCAAAATCGCCACTTTTGAACTGTCAAAGTCAAAACTCTTAAGTTGCAATTGATGCAGCACGGTCCCCATAAACCTCATACAACAATCAATGACCCTCAGATGCTTTTTATTTTCTAACAAGCAGAAAAGCAAAGGCTCCCTCCCAGCATATGTCGGCATTTTGTTAGCACAAAAGCCAACATACTTACAGTAAAAAACAAAATATTATTTACATTTTGACAATATAAAATGTACAGAGATCTAAAGCCTAATGTGATGAAGCTTTAACATGAAGGCTTGGTTAGATTATGGTCCGATTTAAAACTATATATATATATAGTTACACACTCTCTTGTAAGTCCTCTAAAATTTATTTATACCTCTCAGTAAAATATCAAAAGAAAGACATAAAATTTCTCAAACTAATTTACAGTACACGACATTTCTTTAAACAAATGTAATTGAACAGAATTCGACGCCTAGTTCAAGTACAAGTATCACTTCCATTCATTGATTGATTCTTTTGAGATTAGGGATCTACAGACTTTCGAGAGAGAAGAATCAAATTATGAGTGAAACAAGATAGCTAAAGTATCAAAGACAAGAAATATAAAATAAAATTTTAAGTCAATTATTGCTTAGGTTAACGAAGACAAATTTTATTTTTGTTACTTTTTATTAAATAATTACAATTAATATATAAATATATATATACATATGACAGAATCACAATATTAAATGGCAAAACACCTTTTAAATTAACATTAAAATCTTTTTAACCACAATAAATCTGTAACAGTATTTTTTAATAAAAGTTGAATGCAATAGGTAAGAATTTATCTTAAAACCAGGTGTAAAAGGAATGCTGACGTCTAACTAGCATATGATTATTCAGGTTAAGTTAATATTCATCACTAATTTAACAAAAGCTGCTTTATCCTATGGGGCTGCCATCTAGAGGAATAATATCGACTGAAATTTTCTCTTAAACTATAGTAAACTGTGTGTGTCATCAACTATAAGTTTAAAACATGCATTTGAACTTGAGGGGATGAATAATAAATATCTTATTAACTTGAAAATTTGAACAAGATATATATATATAAATAAATATATATAGGGAGAGTGTGACTATAGTAGAGGAATTGAAAAAGTGCACACCTGGAAATAGGTGCGCCTCCTGGAAACGGTCGCGATCAAGACTATAGTGCTCCAATTAATATTATTAGTTGAAATAATTATTTCTTTAATAATATATCGAGTTAGAAGTTTGATGACCGTTTATGCAAAGAGGTGCATGTGGCTGCAGAGAGGTGACACTTAAGGCTCTATCATACAAGCATATTTGGAGCAACCATTTAGGACGATTTCTTACGCAGCCGAGGGTGAAGGGTCGCCGTAAGCAAAACGACATGCTCTGAAGTCAGTCGTGCTCTATCTCCACATTGAAAAATTACTCGCCGATTTTTCTGTTTAAGAAAACGAACATCTAATATTATTTCTTTTATTTCGCTCTCACTTTTGTTGATGGGCGTAAACAGAAATGGCCATTCTGTATAAAATATTATAAGCCGTTAAAATATTATACACCATTAAAGTATTATACGCCATATCTGATGGCGAAACCGAAGCTGCCATTTTCACCGCCATCTTGTTTATGACGTAGGGCGCAGAAGAACCCCATTGGCTGGAATTCCAAGCAATTTTTATTTAGTACAACTTTTTCAGCTCACTGGGAAAAAGTTGTTCCGAGTGGTTGCTATGGTAACTAGGTAGATATTGTTCGGAAATGGGTGGAAAATTGCTCCAAAAGTGTACCGTGTGATAAGGCCTTTACTCCTACTTTACATAAACGAGAGGGCCATTAGCAACGGACTTTAAAATTCGGATTCGTGAGCTAGTGTCGAAGACAACACCTGAGCAGGTATTTTACTTTCATCATTTCCGTACCTAACTTATATTTAATGCTCAGCAGTCTTTATTATTGCCTACTATGAAATTTTTTGAAAAGTTATAACTTTAGTTTTGTGTGTGTGTGTGTGTGTGTGTGTGTGGCTCTATTTGAAATCGCTAGACATGAAATTTGCAACCACGACCATTGGAGCTTTGAAATATAGTTATTTCTTAAGCACACGACAGCCCGTCTATAACAAACTGGCATTAGGATTTAGAGAAGGTTTTACATTTTGCTTTTCGAAGAGTAATTTTAAACTTTTAACTTTTAGATAGTTACGAGTAGTACGTATTCATGAGGTGCAAAAACTCTTTAAGATACGCTGTAAAACAACTATTCATGCTTTATATTTTCACACTAAACTATAAACAAACTGAAAGAAATTAATATTGCTTATTATACGTACAAGTTAGTTTTCATTTCCTCTGTAAGTCAAAATTGGTTGACTGAGGTGATACACATTTTACAGTAGGGATTGGCAACCTTTTAACTGTGGCGTGCCAAACCAATCTGCCAATAGGATTCAGCGTGCCACATCGAAGAACATTTTTAAAATAATTCAATTTTCACGACAATGCATGCAAAGTTGGAGAATAGAGGTCTACTATAGATATATTTACAGTTTTATATATTATAGGTTAATTTTGCATCTTTTAAAGATATTTCTTAATAAAAAAATAAACAGCATAAAATAAAACTATTTCTTCAACATATATAAGAAAATTAAATTGTACATGTATTATAAATTTTTAAATGTATTTATAAAAATAAGACAACATGTGTGTGTGTGAAATTGAAGTGTTTCCCTTTTATTACAGTTAAACAAAAGTTTTAATGCGAACGTAGTGCTTGCACCACTTTACTTTCATATCCCAAAATCAGGAATATAATTTGTGACTTTCAATTTAACACAATTTTGAACATTCAATTGTTAAACAATTTCTTTGCGGACTCGAAATATGTTCACATATGAGGAAAGATTTCTCTCTTAGATATGTAGAACAAAAAGCGAAAACAGAGTACTGCAATTTTTTCTCTTCAAGAATTAAATCTCTCCAGGAATGACATTCAATAATTTACAAAGCTGTAAATATGAGTATCTTTCAGATTTTTTCGTAAATCCGTAAATGTCCATAATTCTGAAGATAAGTATGGTCAAATAAGAACCATTACAAATTTATCAACTTCTCTCCACTCAAAAATTGACTAATTTGGGGAGTAGTGCAGAGTGTTACTGAGAATTGTACCGCATGCCACATGTGGCACGCGTGCCATAAGTTACAGACCCCTGTTCTACAGGTTTATACTAGACTTCTCGTGCCAAACCCTTGTGAATTTTACGTTATCCTTTCAAATGGCGTTTTGTTAATTATTCCTTAAATATCATAGGGAAAAGATAATAGCTGAAAGGGTGGGCTCCTTATTACGGGAAAGATTCATTATTGATTAGGGCGTGACGGGCATCCGAGAGAAAGAGAGAGAGAGAGAGAGAGTGCGATTAGTAACACCTCTGACAAGGTCAAGGGGAATGGAAATAGTTTATTATGAAACTAACACATTTGTTAGGTTATACAGGTTTTTTCCCCTTGAAATTCGTAAAAGATTTTGAAAAAAGGTTCCTATTTAATGCGGGAAAAAATTGGCAAAAAATGGGAAATTAAATTTTATAAAGAAAACCAAAAAATAAATATAAAACTTTATAAAAAAAAGTGGTAGTTACTTATAAAAGAAATAACTTACATCGAGATGGTTTCCATTGAATTACGACTAGCTAATGATGATTATTGGGCGGTTTAAGCATTTCAAAGTGTTAGTGATGTGCTTTAGTTTCGTTACGTGTCTTTTTCTTTCGTTTTGAAACCCTTCCGGATTATTTGAAACAAATATCCTTCACTTTAGATCCCCGCTCGTTATGTGTATTCTATGTTTTTTAACTTAAAAAATAAATATTTACTTTTTCCTAATTCGATATTCCATGTATCTTTGATTTCATCTACGCAATTTTCGCTTTCTTCAAAATTAGATTATATAAATTTATTGAATCAAAAATGAAATAATAGTCTTCATAAGAAATGGAAACTTTTTAATTTTCTTTGCGAATATAATGAGGTGAAATTTTTAGAGTCCATATCTATCTGTATATTTGAGGAAGGCTACTCACTCCCTCATCACGAGATCTCAGAACTATTTGACCCACAGATTTTAAATTTGGCAGGCATGTTTCTTTGTTTAATAGAGATCCACTAAGAACGAGTTTTATGGAAATCGACTCTTAAGGAGGGAATTGTAAGGTAGTGGAACGTTTTCGCTTCACATAGCTGAAAAATCGGTTATTTTTGTGGATAGGAAACAGTGTTCCAACGCACTCGTGCGCCAGTAAATATTGCGAGGTCTTTTGATCTGACACCAAGCCGAAACCGATGACCGTGAGAAACCCAACTGTTGGACACACGGACGAGCTAGAAACCTCAAATGTAATTCAAGGTGTCAGAAAGAAACCGCCCTCCTCCCAAGACTATGGAATGGACATGGAGTCTGTTGTAAACACCGAAAAAGAACGGTTGTGTTGCCTCCTTCCTCACAAATAACATATTCTGAGCTAATGAAATAATAAATATTATAAGTAACTTCAATGTAATGTTTTTCTGTAACTAATAGTTGTGACGTAAATAAATCAATTATTTAATTTCCTAATTCTCATGCTACTATTACTTTTCTCAAGCGTCACAGTAAAGTAAAAGATAAATATACTTCCGTTTTAGAATTCCAAACCCTTCCTTTTTTTTATCAAAAGGTTGTGACGGATCTATAAGTCTTTAACTATATATAACCTCCTCTATTTTTCTTAAAATAATTTATTTATTTCAACCAATCTTCACCGAGAGCCAGGCGTGATTTATGCAAATAAGACATATTACATATAAGTTCGGGTTTCGCGAGTTAAGGGAGTTAAATAAAGTGAAGTGATAGGAAGAGTGAAGTTAAGTGAATTAAAGATCGAGACTTCAGCACGAAGTTGTTGACAATCGTAGATAGCCTGTTACGTGTGTAGCTACGCGAGGAGAAGCGGATTGAACATAGGAAAATCTTTATTACAGAGCGTGGATTCTTCTCCCATTCTTCCAGCCATTAAAAAGGCAGAAATCATCACGAAGGAACAGCTGATGTAAAATATAAGGTCAGTGATTTTATTTAAGATATTGCGAATATTCGTACGGGGCGTAGCTGTAATTGTGCGCGTTTAAGCTTTCCTAGATTCAGTTGACGTTCTGAATATTCCGCTAGTAGTGATTCCCCGTTTCGTACTGCACTCTTATTTGTTTTTCTTAATTGAATTGTGTGAGTCTAAACTTATGTGCTGATTAGAATCAATAAATCTATTTGATTTGCAATTATGTCTTTTGATCATTTAAGTCCGCCTACACATCCAGTAGTATTTTCAGATAGACAAGGAGTTTTTAGTGTAAGGGGTGGCTTTCAGTCACGACAAGGTGATGCGATAGAAATGCTTTTGAATACAACCAGTAGCTTTAATGTCAATTTAAAAAAAAATAAACACTATATATTCATGCAACATCGAGAAATACTCAACGAAGCGGATGGGTAACGGCTAGTCATTGTATATTTCAATAAGGAAGTAAGGTTTGCAAGAAGTGAAAAACTCTCTCTCTCTCTCTCTGGCAAAACTGATGTTTAAAACGTCTAAATGTTTCATCAGATGAATTACTTTTCTTTATAATGAATGTATCATTCTTTATTCAGAGGAACGCTTTTGTCAGACGAAATTAAATTCTTTAACGTTCTAAAATCGATATTTTCTGTCATTTCGATTCTAGTTTTTGATCTCTTTCAGATAGTCTCAAGCGATGCTCCAAAGCGTGTAAAAGAAATAAAACATGAGAGTGGAGAAAAAAAATAACATTATATGCCGGGGCCTTTTTTCGCAAAGAGATTTGAATACCTCTCTCCTCCAAACTATTTTAGCCTTTATCAATTCTTCTTGTTTCTGCTCTTCCCCTCTAATTGAAGAAAAGGTAATTACTCTCTCTTTCTGAAGAGCGTCGCTGAAGAGAGATGGAGTGGAAGAGATAAGAGCGCAGCCATAAATCTCTCACGAAATATCTTTTCAGCGTGTTATGAATCGATATGGAAACTGATCAGGCGAAAATGTCACTTGGCGCCAGTTTAGCCCTAATTGATTGGCTCCGCTTTTTCTTCGAACACAAAGGAAGCGTGTCTCGGTGTATAAATACCGGGAAAAGAATTTTAACGGAAAGGCCTAACCTGAAATATGTTCTGTCCTTCCAGTAAATTTAATCGAATGCAAAAATTTTGCAAGGGAATGGAAAAAAATTCGTAAAATAAATGAAAGGAATTCGAACAAATATTAGTTTCCTGAAGTATATTAAAAAGGTTTGTTTCATTTTCTGCCGTCGGCACGTCAGAGAAGAAACCTTGTCAAATAAAAATGGTTGAAAATAGCATTTCACACGATTATTTTTTTAAATCAATACCATTCTGAAGTTTTATGCATTTTTTTTCCGATTTCTTTAAGAATACGCTTAAAAAATAATAAATTACTTTATAGATTTTAAGTATATAAATATAAAAATTTCATTTAAAAATTCAAGAAAGGGATGATTTTCTTTTAAAAAGTTCTCTTTAAAAGGTAGATGTATATCAATGCAATAAATTAGTGTAGTGAATTTTTTGACATTTCATTGGAATTGGGGGGCTTAGGTCAGTGGTCCCCAACCACCAGGGTGCAGACCGGTCCCGGTCCATGCATCAAATGGTTCCGGGCCGGCCAAGGAACATTAAATTATTTCTATTTTATTTACTATGGTGTATTTCTCACGGCTTTGTGCGACTTTCCATGGAAATCACTTTATATCCCATGTTAAACTACTTAACACTTATTTTTTAGTGTAACTGTATTTTATTCTGAGTGTATTTTTAAATACAATTAAATCAAAGTTATTAAATCAAAGCATTCTAAAATATAAACAATCAACGTCCCACCTTCAGTGAGCTGCGGTAAAAACATCAAATGTTAGCCGGGTCCACGGCGATGAAAAGGTTGGAGCACACTGGTCTAGGTCAGTTGTCATTAAATTGTTCCGCGGAAACCTGAAATTCAAAGAGTCAAACCCAGGAGTTCCCCAAGTCAGAAATAAATAAAAAAAATCTCACAGAAAATTATAAGTGTGTTTGCAAATTTGATTTACGTTACCTATTGAAATTGTATGACCACATGTATCTAAAGCCGTGTTTCCCAACGTTGACTGCAAGTCCCACGTAAGGAGGAAGGGATTTTTAAAACAATATGAAGCCTGTGTGAAAGCCTTTCTTTTAACTAATTACCGGCATTTTTTACTCCCTTGCAGGCGTGAGTTTGTGAGCAATTACGAGAAATACACTGTGACAGAGATTAGTCTTAACAAAAATTATAAGAAAGCCCATTTGAGTTTTATATATTAAAAGATTAATGTAAAAGAATGGGGCAGAATGACTCTGTAAACAAAGATACTTTTTCGAAGGAAATGACGGGAAGTAACAGTTTAACTTCGGAATTATTTATTTGGCTTCTGGCATTTTTACAAATCAGACAAAAGTCGAAGAATCTTTTTTCTATGTTTAAACAGTGAAAAGTAACTATATCTTCATTTTTAAGTTCTTTTTTTTATTTACTTATTTTATTTATTTTCTTCTTTTCTTTTCTTATTTTCTAAGTCTTCCTAGCTTGAATCCTGTTCTACAAGTTAACTTAAAGCAGTGGCGTATCACGGGCTTTCGCCGCCTGGGGTCTACCGGAAATTTGACTCCCTCTCTATTTTAATTATTAGTCAAGAAAATTAGTAAAAGTAAAAAAAAAAACAGCTTAAAATTTTTTTTTATTGATGAAAATGCACTTTTCGTGTTTTTTTCATAGCAAAATTTTTTATACAATTGTCAATATCAATATGTATGTCATGTTCAATTGCCAGTTTAGCTAAATTTGTTAACCTTAACGTGGACATAGTCGGTCTGAGATAATTTTAATTAAAAGCTTTTATTTAACTTACAATGTATGTATGTATGTATGTATGTATGTATGTATGTATGTATGTATGTATGTATGTATGTATGTAATTTGTTCGGGTGGAATCTTGCAACTCAATTTTGAAGCTGATATCTTCCTCCCATTGAGCTGAAATTTTGTATACACGTTTAGTTTGGATGACAATGCATGTTTTGACCATTTATATTCCGATATTGCAATTAATTAAAAAGATATTAATTAAAAACGTTAAACTAGTTTTGGGCGCCAACTTGGATATATCTGCATTGTTGTAATAATTTTATTGTTACAACAATGACAAAAGTTGGCGTCGAAAATCGGTTTTCAGCCAAACTGGAATTTAATAACGTTGCGCTATTGACAGTATTAATTAACTTTGTCTAAAAAATAATTACATTTCTACAACGTAAAAACAATCTAATTTCTACAACGTATGCAATTTTTTTACAAATTTCTACCTATTTCCTTGGATTTAAATTCAAAACAAAAAAGTAGAGCTATTTTTCAAGTAGATTGGTACATTGTATACCTTTCTCAACGCTGCCAAGTTAAACTGAGATGGAGTATTGAAGAAATTCTTTAAATAATTTATCTAACTTTAATCTATGAAACTCAGACAAAAAATAATTACAGAATCGGAAAGATCATTTTTTAATGTATCTTACCCATCAAAAAGTAATCCTCTAGGAAAACAATAAGAGAAAAATATTATATAGAAATGCAATATATTTTCGATTAAAAAAATAATTTTTCAATAAAATGAAGTAATTTTTTAAAGAAATTTTCTAATTTTAAGCCTACGAGTAATTTAAATATACCTCATTTTATCACCAGTAATCTAAACACACACTACGACATGTGTCCTTAAATTTAATTACAAGTAGAATCTGTTAATTTTATTTGAATTTAATTATTGATTTTTTCAAAATCAAGTTTCTAAAGATGTTCTGAGCAATTAAAAAAAAAAGATTCTTACGTAGAAGATATTCAATGTCCAGCAAAAAATTATCATTATTTGATAAAACTTTCTTTTTTGATTACAAAATGCGTTTTTAGTCTTAAGCATTTTATTGATTAATACAAATATTTAAACGCCTTTTGAAGTTTTTAATAAACAATTAAAATTTTCTTCTAATATGTTAGAGAAATACAACCCTTATCTTCAAAATATTTCAAATAAATAATATATTCTTTAAGTTTTTCAAAAATAGTCAAAATTTTAATTAAACATTTAATAATTTGTCATTTATGAAGATAATCTCACTAAACCTTTTTTTTTTCGTGTGTAGAACAATGTTAGCCAAAATCTGCATGAAGATTGAAAAAATTGCTTAAAAATTACCGATTTAAAAAAATTGTGTTTTTAGTCTAATACCATTTTGCGAGAATTAATTCAGCTAAACCAGGGATGGCGAACCAGCGTTCAATGAGTTGAACAGGCTGAGAAACCTGTCCAGCGATAACTAAAAAGTAAAAAATAAATTAAATGTAAAAAAACTTTTTTAAGAACAAGCTTTTATTTAAACGCGCTAAAAAGAATAAAATAAACTTTTCCTTTAAAACTTTTTTTACTATCAACTTATAACGTCATTACACAATTTATATGATATAAAAGCTTGTCGCGAGATTTACCTGTGTAGATAAACAAGTAAAATAAATAACTTGACCTGATTGATTTTGGTTTTTAAAAATTCAAACTAAGTAAATATGAGTACTTAAATATTGCGACAAGCTTTTATATCATATAAATTGTGTAATGACGTTATAAGTTGATAGTAAAAAAAGTTTTAAAGGAAAAGTTTATTTTATTCTTTTTAGCGCGTTTAAATAAAAGCTTGTTCTTAAAAAAGTTTTTTTACATTTAATTTATTTGATTAATTTTAGCTGAGAGAAGCTTCTCTCTCGAAACTGGCATTACTGATGGCAGATGTTAAAAAAATTCTCAACATTATGACAATGTTTGGTAAACCATCTTCAAATTTGGACTGAATAATTTATTTTAATATACCCAGAAAACCGGACCTAATGAGTTCTTTTTTACCCAGCCTGGGTCTGTTGCAGCTACAAAAGGTTGTAGACGTACGCGCTCAAGTTGGAATTCGTCTTTATTAATATCTTGTGTGTGAGGAGCTTGATCTAAGTTAAGTTCGTTCCTACTCAATATCACTTCAGGTGTTAAAAAAAGCTTATTTGTGCTCTACACTCTGCAACTGTTGGGATCTTTCTCGAATTTCAGCAGTTACTCTGTCTATTGAAGCAAACATTGTTCACCTCAAGTCATCTTCGTACCATAACTTTACTTCCGTCGCCAAATATATGCTTCCTCCTGATTCTCGTCTTGGGAGTTCAAGAGAAATCTCAACTTTTAACACTTAAACGTTTAGCATGTATTAAAGCGTCATCCTCTTGTTTTGCTTCTAATACGGTCTGCAAAGCACATATTTTTTTAGCACATTGATGGATATCTAGTCCCTTTGTTTGCAAATAATTTTGAGCATCATTGACTTCACACAGTACCGGCTGCCAGAAGCATAAATAACATAAAAACGAATGTGATTGCATAGCGACTAACTTTGATTTGGAGTTTGAAATATTTTTTGAATTTAAATATCGTGGTGCTTGCCGCCGCCCCTTTTCGTATGCCGCCCGGAGCCATGACACTCTACACCCCCCCCCCCACGATACGCCACTGACTTGGAGACAAACTTAAATTTAACTGATTTTCACGTTTGAAGTTTGTAAAATGAGATATCACTTGAAGATATGTATTTTTCTGACAGCAATTTGAAAAAATAAAATTTGATATAAAAAATGTATCGTATTTTATACAAAGTTATTAAAATACGAATAAGTAAATACTTAAAATAGTTAATTTAATCACTATTTTAATTTAATTATCTTAAATTAATAGAATTTATTGCATCAAATTAGTAATTGATTGTATAACTATTATTTATTATTTTTGATTAGGCATTTCTTCATCAAAGAAAAAAGTGAGGTTTATTCTGTTAATTTCTATCTTCGATATTCTTTTTGTCTGACTGAAAGCTCTTGATTACTGTTCTTTTCAATACTAATTTTGCATAAATATCTTTTAAATCCTCAAAATGTCCAATGAAAGTCCATTGCACTTAGCTCGAATACTATCTATACTAGTACATTTAGTGCAAATACTAATTTGTGAGACGGATGTGGCAATAAGGGATGGCTAATGTAATAGTCATAGTATCTCTGAAAGATTGATTTCACTGTATCCATTGAAATAATAAGTGAATTTGGTATTGTTGAGAATAACCATAGAATCTTGTAAGAGTGTCAAGGTTTTCTTCATTAAATGTTTCCAAGTATTTTGTTCCATTGTTTTTGTTGCTGTGGTTCTTTGAATTTGCTGGAAGAATTAGCATTGCCTGCTTTCCTCTTAATTTGTATCTGCCTTTCTTAATAGCATAAATTAATTTAGCCTTGAGAGCTTCAATTTATCAAATTTCAACAGTTGCTCAAACGATTTGGCAGTCTATTTAACACTATTAAACAAAAAGATGCTTCACTTTTAAAGCCTTACGTTTATATTCATATCTCTTTCCTAAACATTCTCTATTTCACTCAATTTATTTTGTCTCTTTAGTTGTTGCATTCAAATACACCCAACTTTTTTTTTACACGATTTTGAAATAACATGGATTTAACAAACTTTTTTTTTTATACAAATTTTCTGTTCTAGCACGAATTCTCAAAAAATTTGGAGATTCGTACCCTTTGGATGAGGGCGATTTGAACGAGTTTATAAGTTTTTATACGTATGATAATATAGAAGTCAATAATGATAATATCGAAGGTAAATTTCAACTATTAACAGTTATTTAATTCACGAGGGTTTGAAATTAGCTTCAATTATATGGAATAGCATTTTATTATTCATGGTTCTAACATAGAGCGGGCATTAAAATTTCTACGTAATCTTGGGTAGCAGGATATCAAGAATTATACAATCAACTTGAGAAACCAAAAAGACAGCCGCTAGTAAGAATTTGTAACAGAAAAAAAAATAGAATCCGTTAATAATGAACGAAATTCTTCATTTGAATCAAAATCGACAGTTGTACTGAACGTATCTGACACACCTACTGATTATAGCATTTTTTTTATCTCAGTTCGTAATAAACGTGCACGCTTGTTATCAAGTAGCGATGAATAGTTTTAGTTAGTAGTTTTATTCCTAATTTCAATTTGAATTTTTATTGGTTGTATATATTTATGGTCTAAATTTTCCCTATACACTAATTTTAATTTTTTTTGTAATAAAAATGAATTGTTTCTGTTTTATAAATATATAACACACATGGATGTATTATTATTATTATTTGCACGGGTTTTTTTTTGGGGGGGGGGAATATTTAGAGATTTTTCATCTTACATGATGTTTTAAAATTGTGGAATATATCCCCAAATTTACCATAAATCGCATGTAATAACACCATCTTATAAGCTTCACTTGTATGTAACGGAATCTTTGAACTCAATGTTTATCCACTTTAAAAGGTCACATTAATTCGAAACTTTGCTCACTTGTCCACGACCACGCGATGACAACATAATAATTTACTAATTTTGTTCCATTGTCCTGATCAGGATTATCAGGATTAACGATTTCCCATTTTCAGATCCCATCTCTGATGGCTAATTTCAGATCCCATTTCCAGATTTGGCGACTAAAAGATTTTGTTACTACTTAGTTCGATTAACTATAAAAGGGTATTTTTTAGTTTATTTAAACTATAATTTATTATTCTGTACACGGTTTTTTAAGGAACATATCTACCGTGTAAAAAAAGAGTTGAGTGTATACGTCTATTTAATTTCAGTTTTTGTCACAATCTGTATTATAAAGGTGAATTATATCGTTATTTTCGGCGATCATGCTTTTATTAGCATCCAGTATTATCATTTAATTAAAAACTTGAAGTCATTTCAAAGCTATCAACATGAAAATAACTAGCTGAAAATAGAGAATTAATTAATTAATAATTTTTAGATTTTTGCAACTGCAATGAAACTCTGACTTGATAATGTTTTTTTAATAAATAAAAATCAAGTCCTATTCATTTTTTTTACGAAATTTTCTTTCAACTTTTCAAAATATTCGTGCATTAATATGGGTAATAGTAATTAATTATTGCAGGATTATGAAAACTATTAATCATTTTATAGAATGCGGCTTATTATTATAAGCGAGACAGTATATATATTTTTTTGCTATAATTGCAAAATTCTCTAATATCTCATTCAACATAAATTTATTTTAAAAAAAACTTCCTTTGAAATAAGTAGCAATAAATTTGCACACAATGCATTTATACTCTCCGTAGATCATGTTTTCGACATTTTTGTAAGTATTAGAATTATAAATACACATTTTCATTAAAATTCTTATTTTTAAAACATTTCTGAAGAAAACTTGAATGATGAATTTAATAAGAATATTTCACGGTCTGTTGCAAGAGATGCCGGTATTTTGCTCTTTGTTCTGTCAATTTCTTTCAGAAAAGCTATTTTTATTTTGGTGTATTACAATTTTGAATCATATGAGTAATCACCGCAGATAATTCGAAATGACACATCATTATGTATCTGGCATTACGAATAAATTCTTACATAGTGTAAAATATGAAACTACAAAAGTCAATGTAAGTATTAATAAAGTTTGCTGGTCTATTTTCTATTATGTTAATAAAGTTTGCTGGCCTATTTACTATTATGTATCTGGCATTACGAATTAATTTTTATATAGCGTAAAATATGAAACTACGAAAGTCAATGTAAGTATTAATAAAGTTTTCTTTTATATCGCTTTCTTGGTAATTTAGTAATATTGAGTATCCCTTATGTATATGAATTCTACGTTGGTTCTTTGCATACATTCAACATGAACTATTAAAATATGATATTATTATATTAATTATTGTCCCTGTTATATTACCTTAAAAATTTACTCGAAGCCTTTTTGTTAGGTAAAATTCAACAATACATTTCCATAAAATGTTTTATTGAAAATATATTACAAAAGTGAGGGGTAGAGAGAGAAAAACCTTTTATTAAATATACTGTGAGAGAGTGAAATGGCAGCACTAAAAACGAGTGGCCCGAAGAAGATGAAATCGTGAGGTAAGCATAAATCATCGAGTTATATGAAAATGATCCGGAACTGTTCTACGCTTGGTGAGCATGGAAAAATAAAAAATAAAAAGAATCGACAAACTTTATAATAGTTTCGCTTATTTGTTGATGGGGAATTCCAGTTAGTTGAGCTGTTTATCGTCGAAAATATATATGTATCTGCAGGCATGTCAGATCTCTCCTATTGGTGACATTTCCAGAATATAGAAGAGTTGACAAAGGTTATATAATCGGTAGGGACGTTTTAAGGCATAAGCCAATTCAGCCCAAGACGTATGCCTCGATAGGGAAACCTCGTCTCGTTTTCGACTCAGCCTGAATAACCTCATGATCCGAATAATTTTAATCGTCAAGTGTTTTTCTTGGATATGTTCTCGAAAAAGCTGGAAATTTCAAACTATACATGCCAATTGACAACAATGCCAAGTTAACATAATTATGTAGGGTGCATCGCCCTTATCTAGGCCTAGGTTTACCACCCTACACCATCATTTAGGTGAAAGGCGAGAGTCAATGTGCTTAGATATGTAGGATTGTGAGTCATGCATATTTGTTACGGGTTACCATGTGTGAGAGTATTTTACCACGCATGCAATATATTGCCCACTTAAAAGGATCGCAGATGGGGCATACTTTTTCATAGCGGCCCCATGCCTCAAGTATTCTTAAGACTTCACCTAAAATCAGTCTAAAAAATGCAGATTTGTTACAATGGAGCACACAAGAAGGAGTTAAACCTTTTCCTTCTTTCTATATAGGCTAACAAATTTCAATTTTTAGCATAAATATTATGCCTTGGGTCTTTCGTCTGGATGTTTTCAAAAATATACCCCCCCCCGGGGCGTAGCTACTGCCGTATCAGCTATATCAATGATACAGGGACCCCAAACTACAGGAGCTCCAACATGTGTAACTACAGTTTACTAGCAGGGCTTCCATATCTAAAAAAGGACCCCAAAGGAATTTTGATACAGGGCTCCTTCAGAACTAGCTACACTAGTGCCCCCCTTCTGTAAAAGTTGTCTGAGTACGCCTCTGATTGATTCCGACATTTTATAGTAAATGTCACCCACCAACAAGAATCTACAGTGCATCTACTATGAGGAGGTTGGTTGAAAGATGAGAATGTGGCACATAACGTGATCGGACATAAGTTCATCAGCACAAGTGGTCTGATGCATCCACTGGTAAGCCTTTAGGGCCCCTACAATCCACTTTCCTGCAAGCGTTACAGTATGTGTAGAATGTCCTGGATGCTCCTTGTGAAGTAGAGAACTACTAACATTTAGCTGGCAATGGCTTGCAATTATGGCACAAGTTAAGAATACTATCATTGATCAATAATGCATATATCTCTGTTTGCAATGATGTCGGACTAGACTTAGTTGCAAAGTGGAATGTTATAGAATCGTATTATGAAACAACTCTATTTCATCAAAGATAGTCGGGTGCATTCTAACTTAACCGAGGAACTGCCCACTGCGTAGCAATACGTCACCATGATAAGGTGGCCATCGTCTACACTGGTCGGTTACCTCTGATCAGTATCAGTAATACTATAACGAACCAAGGATATGTGGATGGTATTCCACATCCAGTAGCATTCTTTCATAGCACATCCAACATCCTTTACCAACAAGGTAATGCCCGACTGCTCGTGCCACACACCAATAAGCCCTGCTAGCTGTATCCAGGCTACCCAGGTACCCTGGCTACCTGTATCCCTAACCTTTCACTTCTAGAGCACATCTGAAACGAGATTGATCGTCGGTTACATGTGCTGTGGCCATCTCTTTCGAAGGACAATAAGAGAGGAAAGTTGTCCATCTCTCAAACCACCATTCGCATCCTAATTGATTATGTTCGATGCTTTGTTGGTGATCTCATTGCTTTTTCTGGTGAGGCTGAAGCCTAATGATCACTTGGTGTTTATACTCCTTATAGAATTATATAGTGTTGAAATAAACATCATTTTTTGCACAATGCTGTCCTTCTCTGCTGGTTTTTATCGTGTAATACGTTTTCTATATAAGACAGTGTCCATTCATAACAAACAAAGAATATAGTTAGTGCAATAAGAAATTTTATTAAATAATTAATGAAAAACTGTCTAGCAAACTTTTTTTATTCCTTTTTCAAATTTTCTATCTGTTTATTATAGTGTTCTTTCCATTTCGCATTATTTGTGCTCTGTTTTTTCTCGATAAACAGAGTTAATCCAGACAAAAAAAAAGTTCAGTTGATGAATACTCTTTTTGATTGAAAAACAAACCGTTCTGTCACCTCCACGAACAACAGACTAAAGCAAATGAGGGTGGGGAAATGATGAAAACCATTATCGAGGCACAGACCGGCAAAAAGACATATTTTTCATGGCAACTGAAGGACCCCTCCTGGCACTTGAGGACGAATTAATATCGTTTGCGTGATCCGCACTACACATTACGATGAATTATTGACGTGCTATGACCGAACTATCACGTGTATATCGATTGCAACCTTTTGTTTTTATCAAATATAACAAAAATGAATTTTAAGGTATCCGACTGCTCGCGACAACTTTTTTTTAAAAAATAGAAATTATGGCGAATTTGTTTTTTTTGTTTTTAGATTTGTTTAGTACATTTTAAGAAAAACTTTGCTAAAATTAAGAAGAGAAAAAAGAAATTATTATTACTAAAATGGGAAAAAATGGGAAAACATTAACAAAAAATAACATAAACGTGGCCCATTCAGTACCCAAAGTTTATGGTCAAATTTTCAGTTTTTCAATTCTGATGTGTTGCTATATTATTCATTTTTGAAATGACTTACAGGATAAGAGGTATTTTAATTTTTACAAAAACTAGAGCACTTTATCTTAGTTATTATATGAAATTGCTTAAAAAACAGTGATTATATTCACATAAGGGACTGTAAATTTTGTAATAAGACAGGGATTGATAAATCTGAAAGTCAAAACACTTCTACTCTTATACAGAACATACACAAAAAATTTCAGTTAATTATTTTCAAAACTTTTTGAGCAATCAACTGGCCCCGTTTGAGCATTTAAAAAAAAACACATTTCGAGTAAAACGCGTTTTAAAGTAAGACATATATATATCTTGTTTAAAGAGTAATTGTATCTGCTTTTACTAAAACACTTGCAGTTTTTGTTCTACAGAACGGAAAATAATAACCTTTGTATTTTTATAAAGCTAATATAAGATAGCATATAAAATAAAATATTAAAAAAAATGTATCAATTTTTGGCAAAATTCAGTTCTAGGGTAGTCGGATACCTTAAAATAAGGTTTAGAGTTCATGTTGTGTTTTCATCTAAATTTTTTTTCAGTTGCTTATGAATACATTTTGGAATTATTTACTATAGTCATGAAATTAATTTAACGCAGATTTATATTACTAAAAACCATAGCAAAGTAATGATCAACACCAATATGTGCAACACAGAACAAAATTGGTTCAATTAATTCTATAAAAACAAGTTACTTCTATACAATTGAACAAATCCATTCCATATCATCAAATAGAATTAATCTATTAATTTGTAACATCGAAAATCATTTCTATACGGTAACACAATCTGAGGATCTCCAAGGGTAGTGAAGCCCTTCATCGAGTTAATTTTTTATTGAATAACACCATCTTAAGCAGTAATAAAATAAATTAAGAACCGGCCGCTCCAGACAAGTTCTTACACATGAAGCCAAAACTTACTTTTAAAATTAATTGCATCAAATTTCTACATTAATTGTCGCTTAAAATAAAAATTAGAATTATCCAACGAATTGTAATTTACAATTATTATTATGAACGCTTAAGGCACAATTTTTCATAAGAAAAATAAATCCAATCTAATGCTGAAATTCATAGAAAATATTTTAAGCAGGAGAGTTTATATAAATATGAGTTAAATAATAAACAATTTTGTTAAAATAAAGCAAGCAAAATAGAGTTGTATTACCTTCTTGTTTTTTGTTTTTATGTAGTGTTAATATTTATACTTACACAGTTGATATATATTGCCACAAGTTTGCGTAGGTAAAAGTAGTCGACGGCTCCAATTATTTGAATAACAGATTTATTAATAGACGCGGACGAACAGATGACTAATCAACGAATATGCATATAGAAATAGTATAACAGATTGTTTACAGGAGTGCAAAACTCATTCGTTAGAAACAAGCTTTACAATGGATCGAGAAACGGCTCTCCAGAATAATTCCACTATAGCAAGAACTCAGAAAGATAAAGTCTATCACTGTTACCGCAGTTAATGCACAAGCAGATTCTAAACTCCTCTACACTCTTTTCCAAATTGCCCTGACCTTTATTTGAAAGGTCTTTTATAAAGCCTCTTGGAAATATTTGGAAGGTCTATCCTATAGCCTTCTTGATGATCCCTTGGCAATATAATATTTTTCGCTAAATTTGTCACCAAGGATGATTAAGTCGCCCATCTAGAACATTTTCTGTGGTTGCCAGGTTTCAATTTTTCAAGTTTACTTTAGGAATGGAACTTTGCTTGCAAAACTCAATTTTCCCTCAAAGAGAATGCTGCTGAAGGGATAATAACTAACGGCTTGTTTCAATAAATATTGCTATTACATTAAAAATATTTCGTAATATTTTATGCAGTGACATAATTCTTATTCGCGCTCGCCCCCCCTCCCCCCCCCCGAAATAAGGATGTTTTTGATTTCATATATAAGTGCCTTTTATTCTTTGTTCGCTTTTGTGGTCTATATTATTTTAAACTGTACTTATTTCTATTCATGTTAGTTTTGAATTTGACTTACTTGGTTTGCATTTAACTATTAACAGGAATAGGAGTCAATACTCTTATTTCTTATTAAATTCCTTTATTTTCTGAAAATTTTTATTAACTTATTTTTTATTCTAATATTTTTCTATCCTCTTTTTTCACATTCTAAAAATTAACTTTCTTTGGAGCTTCGATATTATAAATACACAGAAAATTGAAGTATTTTTAATGTAATTTATTTCATTCACTTAAAAGCCAGATTTAACAAATAATCCTTAAGTGCGTAAATCATTTTGAATGCAGAAAACGTCGCTTCCTTTTTAAAAACAATATCTTTTGTGGTCCGATTTTTCCCGCCTAACGATTCTAAGAAGTTTGATAACCACCAAAATATAAAAATAATCGTCAAAGTCTTTATTTCTCGATACAATAGTCGGATAAAATGGACTGTCGCAGTCGATGGAAAAGATTCAATTTATAACAGAATGTGGTCAAAGAAATAAATACGTTTCCATTCTTTTCATTTTCAACGATATATGTTTTAAAAAATTATACAAAAGTTTGTAAACGAGACAATAGAAGGAACTGAAAACCACCACAGGGTTGTCATGGTAGCATGTCAAAAATGCCTTAAAAGCTAGAATTTTTTTAAAATGGTGATATTGAAATATTTATTACTTCAAAATAAGTTTTTAAATCGATGGAAACGATACGAGATAGTTGTGAATTTCTATTTTGGTGCGTTTTTTCTCTCTTCTATATTCGTTTTAATTATGTAAGTAATGTATTTAATTATGTTAATAATAGATTTTTTATTGTATATACTTGATTTTGTTTTTTGAAGGATAGGTGAAGGAAGAATCTTTGTAAAACATTTGAGTTTTCATGTTAGAACTGGCATAATGTACACCCCCGCACTGTGGGGAGGGGGCCAGGGACTCTGAGGGGCCCAAAGCTTGACTGACGCTACGTATTTGGGCTTGGGGCCCAAAACCTGAGTATGGAGGGAGGGGGCTAATATACTCCATTACGCCACTGTGTTAGAATGTTAAATGTTTATTTGATAAAGATTGTACATGTATCATATAAAAAGTAAATTATCATTTGAAAAGGGAGGAAAACATGTCTGCAATTCATGAACACAAAAATTTGGCAAAGTATAATGTGAGTTACACATAAAAAAATTTTATTCCTTGTCACTTGCTGACAATCAAAGCATACGTTTTGTGTTAGACTACAATATCACTGCTGTCACTAGAAATGTCTCGGTGTTTCCCTTCGTACTCCATTGGGGAAATTCTTTCCGTAATCTCTGGAACAAATGTGGGGCTAACATCCTGTAGTGTCAATGCTCTATTGGATTTAAGAACAAATTCAGTAATTAATCGTTGTGTTTGTGTATTGGTTCGAGCACCACAGTTCAACTACCCCTCACAAATAGAACGTTAGCGAATACTCTCTCCAGACTCAGGACACGCCAACTAAGATGGATGTAAATTCACAAAGATGGAAGAACGTACCTGCAAAATAGGAATTGTCCTCACACAGAACTGACCCCTGACCATCTGTTATCCTATTGCGCCAGTCTGGCGATCTCGCAGCGAATTAGTGGCTGTCCTTAGGACGATCAGTATTCGGACAACTGTCTGGACTTTGCCGAAGTGGTATGAAGTACATTCGGTCCTATATGAAAATAACTATCCATTTCTCTCTCTCTCTCTCTCTCTCTCTCTGTCTCTCTCTATAAACCGATAATAACCAATTTAATATCCCCTCGCAGTGGATCATTTTTAACTTTCTCATTCTTTCATGTACCTTAACCATCATGTTGAGTGTCGTGAGCTAGATATTTTGATATTCGCAAAGCAGACATAATTCCACATACTGAGGGTATTAACTTCTCAGAAAAGGAAATCGCATTACATTCCTAGTCTTCAATATCGAAGGTATAAAAATAAGAGTACAGCAAAATTTTCTTCTTAGAATTTGGGCAATCGAGTTAAATCAAAATAAGTCGTGTAAAAAGAGAATTATTATTATTATTCAAATTCATGTTAAATCAACATAGTGTAAAAACAGAACTAAGTGTACTACAATAACTCAGTTTCCTCAACTGAGATTTTTAATCTCGATAAATTATTTAGATATTTAGACAATTTAGTTACCCATCAAATGACCATTGTAAAACCATCTTTAAATTCCTTTGCTGAAAGAATAAACATGCATTGTGCATAAGAAAAAAATTGGACAACGTAGCATTAACTATTTCGGAATTTTCCTAGTTTACTAAATAGGGTGGCAACAAGAGTGAGGAAAGGTTTCGATTTATGAGCGATATCCCTTTAAGTGGATTAAATCTGACTGCTTCTCAACCGTACAACAGGAAAAGAAGATCTTAAGAGCAGTTTAAAAAAGAAAGGGTCTAAGCGGATTAAATGAGATCTGCTGGTGGTGCACGGGTACTTTGTTTACGCTTCCACTTGACGGTGCCTCTAAGATTTTCCAAGGAAAGAATGGAAGTGAAAGTGGATTTAAAATTATTTTTAATGTTAGTCATTTCTATGTGAAGGTGAAACTTGCTTTATAATAATGTATAGAGTGAACCGTGCCATTTAATATAATAGTCAGTACCGATCCTATTGGGTGTCGGCCGCCTGCGTGCAAAGATTTAATGTGCCACCCCTCTAGAGAATTTTTTATATTTTGAGTAATACGGAACGTGACGTTATAAACTTATATACCCGCATAAGAGTAAAAAGTGAAACATTAATAAAAATGCAATAAACACAAAAATCTCACTTCTTTCCTCTATTTTGTTTTTCTAAATTGTAAGGCTATTATTAAATTGACAATTTCCCTAAATGTATATCCAAATGCACTCCTATGTCTTAGGTAATATTAACCATATTAGATATTTCCGAAAAGTAACTTTCGCAAAAATCATTTTTGAGACGTCTTTGTTACGCATCGATGCACTTTGCCGCTGATAAGAAGAAGAAAAAACTTTTCTATTGTGGTATTGCCGGCTCTGCCACGAATTTTGTTATCAAATGAAGGATATGTGTAAAGAGTAGACATTAATGGATTATGCACCAATTTCCACTAGCATTCTATTTTTTTAAGCAATGCTATAGCCGGTAAACGGCCAAGGCTATCACGGTCAGCTTACGCCATCTTGATCTATTCAATGCTATATTCTTCCATCGGTTAACTCCCAAGTCCCTCAACCACTTTCCCACTTTATCCTTCCACCTTGTTCTCGGTCTTCCTCTTTTCCTTTCTGGCGGGAATTAGAGTACCGCTTAGATATTCTTCGAGCTACCAAGGGGGCACATGATGAAATTAATTGAGGTAAATGGTTCTATAAAAACAATCATAATAGCAATATATTGAAAGAAGCATGTGTCTAGTTATAATAGTTTGCGCATAGTAAATAATTACAGTCAAGGCAAGATTTTTGGTTAATCCTTTAAAATGTACCCTTCTAGTGTAATGCGATTTTTTTTAAAAAAATTTAATTTTTGACGGTATAAGATATAAAATCTGATTAGAATTATGTGAGGCAAAATATTAGGCGATGGGCAGATTTTTATAATCATTCCTGGGAAACAAAATTTGAGCGAGAGATGATACCTTAAATAAATTTTCTAATTCGATTTCAAAATTTCTTTTGGGAAACTCCGAGGTGGTTTTTACTTCCTATTAGAGAGGCTCGTCTAAAAGTTATTGATTGTTTGTTAATTTCACAGGGCTATTGGCAACGCACTTCGTAATCTTGAGCCAGGGTCAAGTGCTCCCAGCCCAGAGGTCACAGGTGTAGGAGGGCTCGGAGAAGAAGCAGACATGATTTTAAAAATAGATACGCTTATTTTATATCTAACACTTTATGAATGGTGTAATGGATGGCCTGTGTCATCCATTAGTATGAGAGGGTAGGGAGGAGGATTAGCCATATTCACAACAAACTCTGTTTATTCACAATTATCAACAATGACACAAATTCAATAACCTAAGTTAAGAAATGCACCAATTGCCAATTATGTGAAGCAACAGCTAGATAGACGAGATATTAGAAGTATTAACAATAAATCGGATACTTACGTCTAGGCATACACCTTCTAATTCAAATCGTTCTAATCCAATTTAACACTTAATTGACCAAATCGTCAATCTTAATATTAATCAAATAAGCTTCGAATTGATCTCGTCTAGTTTTATGTTAATCAATCACTGCTATCCGTCAGCATTCTAACCTCCTCTCCTAACTCGAAAGTTTAATCTTTATATACAAGTCTTAATTTACATATTCACATCTTCTTCGGAGGAGTAAAGTTTTCAATAGAATAAATTTTAAAGACCCATTTTCCCCCAAGAGGACTATTAGTAGGGAAAACACGAATTGACCCGTTATACAATGGTATACAACTTTATTGCTTAGCCTTGGGAGCAATCTTAAATGATAATTCTTAATTAGCAGTTAAAAAACAACCAAAAACCCAACAAAATCAATGCCAAATGTTGAAAATATTTTATTAGAACATCATATTCATCCCTCCTATTGAATAATAGGAGAGACTCCAAGTTAACTCCCGGTTCCTTCATTTTAATTTGATTTTAATTAATAAATGTTTAAAATTAGCATGTGTTTTCCTTAAGTTTTTTCCACTACATTTCACTACAGCTAGAAATTTAAATCTTTTAGAGTAAGTAGCTCATTATACCAGCTGTCAAAAACACATGCAAGTTGATGAATTTACAAACATTCATTATTAAGTAAGCAGGGTCTACCTCACACACCGGAAAACACTGCAAGGGGTCTATGAGACAAAAAGTTTAGGAACCTCTGCTCTGGATGGTTTCTTAATGTTCTGTATATCTTTGCTCCGAAAGAAACAAAATTTCAATTGAATCAAACATTTAAAAATTATACTTAAAATGATAAATACATTCTTATCCCAAATATTTAAAAGAATTATTTCTTTTCCTTTCGCATATTTAAGTTAAATTTGTTAAATTATTATTAATTTATTTAAAAAGTTCGTCAATTCATAATGTATTATTTGTTTCAAATAAAAATTTTAAGAATTAAAAAAAAAAAAAAAAAAAAAAAAAAACTTCGGATTTTTTTTTATATATAAAATTTTGATTATCTGTAATATTTTTTATAAAAATGTTTCTTTCGTGATTAATATTTTTCTTTACAATTCGATATCGAAAAGCAAGTTCCACGTGGAAAAGAGTGAGAGTCGAGGAAACTTGTTAAATGTCGGATGAAAAGAAAGTGAAGTGATCTCACACTTCTATTTTCTATCACACACAATGCATAACAATGCCACTTGACATACTGCAGATTTCAATACTTTTAAAAATACGCACGTCTACACAAAAAGATTAAAATGGAAAAAAAGAGAGAGATTCTTTCAAAAAAGGAATACACATTCTTTAATCTTCTGCATCATTTTTTTTCCGGCTGCATTTGTAAGTTGGCGCGATTCCCCCCCCCCCCTTAAAATAGACGGGGAGGGGATGCTGCTATGAGAAATTTTAATACTTTCTCAAAATACGTATATTGAAACAACTTTGATTTTTTTTTCTTTTCCAATTTCGAAAAAGTACTATTTAATTATATATATTTGTAGAAGATTTTAAACTTATTAATGACAGATTCTTGGTTTGCATCTGTACAATATTTTAATTCGTTGCGAAGTTAATTTGTCATTCGAATGAAATTATTTTGCTTTAATAAACTGATCTTTTGTTTTTTTTTCAATGCCATGCTATTATACGCTTTAATTGTTTTAAAATTGAAGCATTAAATTTAAAAAACTTTTGTTAAAAGTAATGGTTAAAAAAATTCACTAAAAAGGTCATGCAAACTTATCTAGAATTTTAGACAAAAACTTTATTTTTCTTTAAGAGTTAAAAATAAAAATGCCCATTACTGGTCTCAAAACCCTGTGCACTCTCAAAATGCTAATATAAACTCGTAAAAAATATTTTTAATGCTTACTTTTATTTGTTAGATTCATAAAAATTTTTAATTTGTTCTTGTTGCATACAATTATTATATATTACTAATATATTCTTTGCTGAGACTATTTACTGTTACCCTCAAATAATACAAACCAGGCATCACATCTGTATCTCTCCTTAAAACTTATATTATTATTTAAAAAATATTTTTCCTTTTTAAGCCACATTTAACTACATTTCGATCAATGGCCTCATTATATTTAGCTTTTACATTTACCTTTTTCTAGAAGAAAAAACGTATTTGAGGAGTTTTTTTTTAATTAAGAGTATTAAGCTGATGCATAATTTTTTTTCTCCATTTTAAGAAATTATTGTACCTTTCTTCGTTCATCAAGGAATGACGTTAGCATGGATATGTCGAACACACGTTTCAATTCGTGGGAGATGAGATATTACAAATTATGAAAAGTGAAGAAAAAGGAGAAAGACATCTACAGAAAGTCACTGTCATTCAAATATACAGTGCTGTCTTTAGCTTATATGCCAAGGTCACTCTGGAATACAAATGACTGACCCTGCCTTGAAAATAGAGCTACAAAACACAACAATTGAGTCTTTCATATTTATTTTAACGAGGGATATGTTCTCTCTTTCAGAGATCAACTCGATACAAATGAACAATAATATGTTGTAACAATCTACTGTATTTTTATTTTCGCTTTTCAAAAATGTTGCTCATAAAGTAAACTTTGTTTTAAAAATTTTGATGAATTAAAATTAAATTTGTGAGGAAGAATTTTTTTTGTTTGTTGACAGTCGCATTACCTCAATTTAAATTCAATCAGAAATCCAGAAAATAACCGAAAGTATGGTCACATTATTTTAACACGACTCTGAAGTTGCTATTTCTGAGCTTAGAACACATCTTTGCTTGATTTTTCTTTTTCTTGCAAGAGGAAGATCAAGTTAACAAATACTAAATCAAAATACACTTATCTGTAAGTATCAAAATATTTGAAAATTCTTCCGAAGCTGAATTTCTAAATAAACTAACGAAGCTGACGTACCAAATATGACGCACAATAAACATTTCTCGAACTAATCTACATATCAAACTCAGTGCCGATTTTAGCTCATTTCGGGTCCTGGGCGCAGAAGATCTACATGCCCCCTTGGCACTGGTGGATCGAAATTTATAACCAGAAAATCTGGTTAAGTCCAGCTTATCCGGGCCTCTGGGTGCCCGCCTTAAGCATCTAATAGATAAACCAGCACTGATCAAACTAATCTACATATCAGAACTAAATCTACATGCCAAAAATAATCTACATGCCAGAACTAATCTACATATCGTATTTTCCCTGTAATATTACAGCAGTAAAACTTTCGATAAAACTTTAAAGAAAACAACTCCAAATTATCTTTGAGATAGAAGCTACGCGAGTTACGCCGCTGCGTGCTTAACTCAAAATGTTTTTGATAACGAGATTTTTTTTTCTCGCTATATCATTGGAAAATATCCTGTTGAAAAAACTTCAATTGCTATATTTTTAAAAAAAGGATTCGAACTTAGTAAAAAAATTTCATAGTTCATAATATTCTTTGCTTTTTATAAACCAAAATTTTTTTATAACTTGTATAGTTACAGTGTCCTTAGCATATGTATGATGTTCACAATCACAAATCTCATCTAGAGTTCAATAATTTTGCAATTGTAAAATATTGCGCCTTTCTTTATATTAATTAGGTATCGCTACAATACATTTAAAATAATCGCATCGAACAGTTTCTCTGCAGAATATCACATTTCTTAACAGATTGCTTTTTTATAACAATCACTGACCACACTGGCACAACAAAACATTCAGCTTCGTATTTTAAGTTGCATTTAATTCTCGTTATACTTTTTATTTAGAAAAAAAAAATATGCTTGAATAATTTTACGTGAAATGCATTTTTCTTTACTCATATTGTTAGTTTTTCATTCGTATAAAAGCATTGAAACATTGTTCTTTGAGAAGGAATATAACATCAGATTATAATATGAAAAAGGAAAATAACATTTTATAGACATATACAGTTATTAAAAATGAAATAAATGTTTTAGTGAAACTTTAAAGGCATTTATATCATTATTCTTATCATAATACAAATCAGGAACTAAACAGACAAATTACCGGAAATTTTGCTTCAGGAAACACGAAAACTTAAATTAAGTCATTTCTTACTTTGCTGTAAACTTTTTCACTTACAAATTATTAATAATTATGCAATCGAAAATTTTAAAACTATTTGCTCAACTCAGGTTACAGAAATGTTCTACTAAATTCAATATTTGATTTTATATTTTCCAATTTTTTAACTCTAGTGAGATGTGACAAAAACCTGTAGTTTTGGTTTTATTTAAACTTTAAAACTGCAAACAATTAACATTTCTAGGATTTTTTTGAAGATAAAAAAGTAAGTTGAACGTTACGTTTTTTTTTCAAGCATTTCAAAAGAAAATAATTCCTAAGGGATACTACTACTTAAGCCTCAATATGCGGAAATGATTGCTTCACCTCTTGTCAACTCTTAAACTTCTGATTTTAGCTTTCTGAGAATTATTAAACACGTTTGAGTTAGCGAAATTGGATCAATGCATAAAAAAAAGTGGCGCCATCTAGGAATTCCTTAACTACTTAAAATTTGATTGAAGAAACTTCGCATCAAGACATTTCGTACATGTCGTTCAGAAGCAGCGTGAAACATTCATATGAGCCAGAATATAAACAATTGCTTTTTGTGAGAAGCAAATACCTTAAATAAGTTATAATTGTTGATGAAAAAGAATATTAGTTCAGAAAATTCGTCTTGTATTATTGTGACGTCTAGCGTATGCTCAGTAAAATATAATTCGGAATACCATTTTTTTCTTTAAAAAGAAACTAAATTAATAATAATTAACATAATACTTCGCAATATGATTGTAAACTAAATGGTTGGTTAAATTACTGAATTTACGTATTTGTATTTGTATTTTTTAAATGACTTTTTAATTATTGAATCAAAATATGCTAAGATCTCGTAATTATTTGCATCCATACAACAGTATGGATATATAGAGTAATGTAATAGATTATAGATTATAGAGAGTAATGTAAGTATATTAAAATATATCTGAATATTTTATATATATATATATGCTACATATGCCAAAGTAAAGCTAAATAGTTTTTTTCTCTTTTGCTTCTAATTGAAATTACGAGGTCCGTCGCCAATAGCCTTATTCCACACACAGTCAAAGTTAGGTTATTAATGTAATACTTTTCGATAACGGAGAGTTATTGGCGACGGACCTGGTAATTTTGAACTACTGTCAAGCGACGAGGATGACACCTGAGCTGGCTCCTCTCTCTTCAAACAACCACACCACTCCAATGGGAGTACTTTGACCCCCGACAGATTTAGCGTGCATCAGCCCCTCTACATGTAAGGTCTTCAGGGGCACCAGGGTTCGAACTCATCAGAGTGTGGCATTTAAAAATCAATTAGTTGAACTTGAACTTCACATGGAACTTCGTATCCATGTGAATGGATACGAAGCTTTGTTATTAAAACTAATACGTATACACTGCAGAACATTTGCTTATACTTTTCGAAATTTAAAAATTCTTTAAATTTACTTTTGAAGGATAATTTTTATTTCTTTAGATATTTTAATGTTAATTTATTGAAGTAACAATTGTTTGCTTTTAAAAGTTGCATAAGTAAAGAAATGTAGGCCTGAAAAGTTATTTAATGAGAAATTATTCACAAATTACATTTTATAGGTAAACCAACTCAGTATATATGTCACTCTAAAATTGTTACTCGGATTTTCAGAATTTCGGTGATTTTCTTTCTTACAAGCTATATTGCAAAATGTAATAGAAATAACTAAAACGACCACATAAATTCCTTTTTTAAAAATAAATTATTCTGGATAAAAGCTGTATTGAACATTCCATTTAAGTACTTTTCGTAAAATAATTTGTTGCCAAATACTTTTATATTTAAGCACTATTTTCAATGTCAAAAGGTCAAAACACTTTATACCTCTGTTTATATTTACGTATCAAAAACTATAAATTCAGAAATTTCCCATCTTTAATTTAATTATAATATCAATTTATGTCTTTTCCTTTCCTTTTGGGATATTTCTTTTTCCCCTGGCAATGTGAAAACAGTTAATGTAAACAAATCTTATCAGTTTTTCTAAAAATAATTGCAGCAAAATAACTTTTTCAGGTTCACTCTTTCCGTCAATATGTTTACATATTTCACTCAACAGAAATGCTATTTTAAAAGCGTTTTCACTTGTCTTTAATGTTCTACAATTTTTTAAATTTTCTTTGTATTCTTTTTATTAAGATATAAATCAATATCTGTGGAATATATTTTTTGTAGACTACTTTTGTGAGTGTATATGCTAATGTATACATTAGCATATACACTCACGACAAACATATACATATTGCAGCCGTTCTCCGCGTATTTCCTCCAAACTAACCACTGGGACTTCCTTATGACGCTGTTTAGTTTGAGAACCTTGTCTTGTGAAAGAAACGTGATAATAAATAAACTTTGTTACGGTTTTGCATAAAATCCTCGAACCTCGATCTTTGCAACAATATTAATTTCATGATGCAATTTTTTTTAAAAAAGGTAATTTACAAATAATGAGTATGAGACACAAATTGTTCCATTAACTTAACTTAATTTATTTTAAGATCAGCTTCCGATAGATTTGATACAATTTCATTTTGGAAGAAACACGTCTTTATTGAGCGATAGTATAATATTCACTCTAAAAATTCAATCGGCTTCAACGAATTGAGTAATTAAATAGCTTTAAGCAAACCGTTTTAGATAAATTTTTTAAAATATTAAAATCCATACAGGTGCACTTTGGTTTCTGATTTAAATGCTTCTAATTGAAATTAAAAATGTTCACACTCAGCCGTTATTTTTCTTTTAAATTTGCGACTCGGTTTTAGAGAACAAAAAAATTGGATTAAACTGAAATAATGCCGTAGAATTCCAGTCAAATTATTTCATTAATTTCTTCCACAAGTGGTCAGATTCGAATATACTCACTAAGAAACAGATTACGAACTAAAACGTTCTTCAATTCATCAAACGATTTTGAAACTCTAAGCTTGAGAAAAACAACAAAAGTGAACTTCTGCTTGAAGGAAGCCTAATCTAATATATAAAATTCTCGTGTCACAGTGTTTGTAACCAAACTCCACCGAAACGGTGTAACCGATTCTTATGAAATTTTGTGCGTATATTCAGTAGGTCTGAGAATAGGACGTTAACTATTTTTCATTCCGATATTGTAATTAGTTAAAAAGATATTAATTAAGAACCTTAAAATGCTTAAATGTTTTAACCCTGCGCATTACTTTTCCCGCCTAGCATCGGGAATGAACAGAGGGTGAAATTTTTCGGTATTCTCAACGTTATTTAAACAGCCATCCGATTTTTCTTTTTTAAATCAGACAAAAAATAATTACAGAATCGGAAAGATCATTTCTTTCGCCACGATACAGTATAATTTCTTTTGCAAAATAATAATATTTTCTATTTTTTATGATTTTTTTTAAAAATAGTTAAAATTGATGCGTTTTTATGAAAATTATTTCGAAATTGTTGCGTATGAATTTATTTTCGTGTTATGAAAACGATATTCTACACTAAATAACTTCAAGCCTTTTTCTTTTAGAACCAGTCATTTAAAAAATAAAATGCCCAAAACTTTTTTTTAAAGATTTTTCGAAAAATTCTCGAAATGTTTAACTTAACATTGAATAACTTCGTTATTTATAAAGATTATCATACGAAACTTTTGTTGCGCTGGTAGAATAATGTTATCAAACTTCTGTGCGAAGATTGATAAAATTACTTAAAAATTACGGATTTTAAAAAAAAAATTGTGATTTTCGTAAAATAACGTTATTGCAAGAAATAATCTAAACAGTATTTTTTGTACATGTTTTATTTAAAAGTCCTTCGTTTTCGAAATTAATGTGTGAAGTTTGAAAGCATAACTTAAAAATTAAGCCCTAAAAAATAAAAACTTTAATAAAAAATACGCGATTTTACAGTTTGCCAAGCCTTGGCGTCGAAAAATGGTTTCGCGCCAAATAGCTTTCAACTGTTTCACCTGAAACTTCACATCTAACTCAAGGGTTACACCAAAAAGTTCTGACTTAAACATGCGAAAATCAGCAAATTTGGCGAGTGAAAAAGTTATTTTTGCTTCAATTTTCATCATTTTCTCTTTATATAATTTTCAAAATTAAATCATTATTGATGTCAGATTAAGATGAAAGAATGTATTCAATACATTTCTGAGATTCATTTAAAATATTTATCTGTATCAAATCAGTGATTTAAAAAATAAAAAGCCAAAAACTTTTTTGAGCAAATTTTAATAAAACACTCAAAATACTTAAATCAATCGTTTAATGATTTCTTCTTTAAAAAAGATAATTGCATGAAACTTTATTCCCATGTGTCGAACATTTCAAAAAATCCTCACAATTTTACTTCAAGATTTAAAATAGTAGTGAAATTTTGTAATTTGAAAAATTTCTACTTTTCTGTCTTTTTTCAACATACAACTATTTTTAAAAAGGCTACATTTTCGTTTCCGAGGACTAAAAAACTGCAACGAAAGAATTGGAAAGTGGTTGAGTGATTTATAAATTCGCACTGTTCATTTACTCGAGAGTTTTTGGCGACGGACTTCGAAATTTTAAGCCACAGTCAAGTGATGAGGACGACACCTGAGCTTTCATCCATCTCTCCTAATTACCACACCAACTTAAGAACAAATTTCGAAAAAGGGAATTTTTATGACATAGTTAAAGAAATCACTCACATCGCGTGCATACACACACACACATAAGTACTATCGTCCTAAGGGAAACAGGAAATTCCCATGGGGATGAAGTTATTCACTCGGTAAAAGCCCGTGCAACCCCGGGGTAAGCGGAGAGGAAAGAAACAAAGAAGTCAAAGTAATTTCGAAAAATAATATTGGAAGTGCTGATTTTGTCAAGAGAAGGGGAAATGTTAAACGAGAAAGCCATGATATGCACTCACATCGTACGTGTCACACCCACACAGAAGTGCTGGCGTCAGAAATAAAGGAGGAAATTAACATGAGGATTAAGTTATTCCCTCGGTAAAAGCCCGTGCAACGCCGGGCCGGGTCAGCTAGTCTAATATATAAAATTCTCGTGTCACAGTGTTTGTAGCCAAACTCCTCCGAAACGACTAGACCAAATCTTATGAAATTTTGTGCGTATATTCAGTAGGTCTGAAAAAATGACGCAAACTATTTTTCATTCCGATATTGTAATTAATTAAAAAGATATTAATTAAAAACCTTAAAATGCTTAACTTTCTTAACCCTGCGCGTTATTTTTCCCGCCTAGCGTCATGATTGAACAGAGGGTGAAATTTTTCGGTATTCTCGACGTTATTTAAACAGCCATCCGAACTTTGTTTTTTAAATCAGGCAAAAATAATTACAGAATCGGAAAGATCATTTCTTTCGCCACGATACGGTACAATTTTTTTTGCAAAATAATAATATTTTCTATTTTTTAAGATTTTTTAAATAAATAGTTAAAATTGATGCGTTTTTATGAAAATCTTTTTCTAAATCGTTGCGATGAATTTATTTTCGTGTTATTAAAACGCATTCATATAACGCATCACAACCGATAGTTTTTTTTTTATTCTTAAAGATTGATTTATTGAAGAACAGTGGAATATAAGAAAAATTTATCATAAAAAATATAAGGAAATATTCTGAAATATATTTTTATCACATAGTATTATTTTCTTTTTGAATTTTATACTGTAAATGTGTAAATAAAGGCTTTTTACCATTTTTTGTAACTTTTTTTAATCTTACACTCAAAAACAACGCAACAAAGAAATAAACAATCGTTTCAATAGGTAACGGTAAGAATTTTTGCATTAATTACATTTGTGAAAAATTTAATCGCGTTTTTACTCCGTTATCATTATTTTAAATAAGTTTATTTGCAATACATTTAAATGTATTCCTTTAAATAAATATTTTTTTAAAATAAAGTAGTATTGTAAATCATTAAACGAAATTTTTCAATCGTCATTGTATGGATTTCTTATAATTATGATAAGTAAACCATCTAAACTAAAAAAGTTCATACTTTTCTCTTTTGAAATCAGTGATTTAATAAATTTATAGATACCAAATATCATTTATTTCGTCACGATTCGAATTTTTTTTCCCTTCAAAACAATAATACTTTACCTATTTTATGCTTCCTGCTAAAATGAATAAATATCGATACGTTTAAATGAATATGATTTTTAAAAAGTTCATTGATCATCTAGAATCAGTAATTTAAAAAATAAAATGCCGAAAACTATCTTTTTTTTTAAAAAAACTTATTTTTTTTTTTACAAAATAATCATATTTTGCATATTTTATGATTTTTTTTGTAAAATGAATCAATATCGGTGTCAAACATTTAAAAAAATCCATAATTTTACTTCAAAATTTAAAATAGTAGTTAAATTTCGTAATTTGAAAATGTTAAACGAGAAAGCCATGACACGTACTCACGGGCCATGCACTCACATCGTACGCGTCACACCCACACAAAAAATCTGGCATCAGAAAGAAAGGAGGAAATTAACATAAGGATTAAGTTATATCCTCGGTAAAAGCCCGTGCAACGCCGGGCCATGCAGCTAGTAGTTATATAAATAAGAGAATTAAGATGAAACTCTTTCTCTCTTGCATTAGTAGGGGGAAAAAACATGCTGTATCTAACTTATCAATGTCAGTGACTAATGAAGGGGAATAGCAATATCTCCTACAAGCAGCTTCAGTTAATCAATCCTTCATCCAATTTGTCATCATTCCTCACGAGAATTTCTCACAAATCTAAATCAGAAAACAAGAAGATGCAGTTACTTCCAACTTACATATTTGCATAAATTTCGAGAAATCATCGTGGGTTTGTCGGAAGTAGTCAACAGAAAAAGTAAAATCATATAAAAGAATGAAATAAATGAAAAAAGAACCTCTGTGGATCAGTGCCGGTTTATCCACTGGGTGCCCAGGGGCCCGGAGAGTCCCAGAAGGGCCCGTAAAGTTGGATTTAACCAGATTTTCAGGTATAAATTTCGATCCGTCAATGCCAAGGAGGCCCGTAGATATTCTGTGCCCGGGCCCGAAATAAGCTTAAAACGGCACTGCTATGGATCAGCGATACTCGACCTGCAGCCCGCATGTGGTCCACCGGCCTTTTCTGAGTGACCCGATCATGACCTTTTGCTCAAAGAAATTCAATTACTTAGGAACAATATACTTAAGATTTAGCGGGAAATTCTACCAATCAAGCTCAATCACCACTTTTTTTTTCTTTTCACAGTAGGATGTAAATAAAGAGTTTTGTTTAGGGATGAAATGAAATAGGAACTACTCAATGACTCAGTAAAAAAAGACATGAATATTTTTTTGGGTGGGCTTGATAGAAAGTCTAATATAATATTAAAATAAAAGCAAAAAAAAAGATGAATTTTAAGAAAATTTTGCTTTGAACTTCTAGTGTTCCCTCCCCCCACTATCCCCATATTGCGGCTCACGTGTAATATTTCTCATATGTGTGTGGCCGGGTGGGAAAAATTGGTTAAGTACCTTTGCTCTGGATATTTATAAAATACCGTATTTAATCGAATCTAAGCTGCACTTTTTCTCGAATCTTAATGCTACTGAAAATCGTGGCCGCGGTAGCCAAGTGGTCAAGGCATCGGATCATGGCTAGCGTGTCATGAGTTCGAGCCCAGTACCACTGAAGACCCACCGTGTAGGGGAGAGACGTACGTTATAAATCTGTTGAGAGCTCAAACGTCCTCCCTTTGGTGTGGTAGAAGAGGGGGATGCCAGCTCAAGTGTCGTCCGTGTCGTTTGACTATGGTGTAAAATTGCGCGGTCCGTCGCCAAAAGCCTTCGTGTAGCTGACCAATGCGACGTTAACATATTCACTCACGCTACTGAAAGTCGGATGTACCTTAGTATCAAAGGGGGAAAAAACTTTTTTTTTGTTTTATTTTTCGTGATGTTTAGAGCAATTGCAGGCTCATGCTTCTATTTAAAAATTTATAATACTGATAAAATAACAAATTATTCCCTTCTTATTAGTTCTCAATTTAAATTTATTTTAATTTCGCAAAATTGGATATCGATATACCATTTCACACTATTTTTTATTTTTCATAAAAACTTGTTCAGAATTTGGGGTACGGCTTAGATTTAAACAAATACGATAATATATTAATTCTTTCTCTAAAATCCTAATTGAGTTCTTGCTATTTGTGGCTCATATGAAGGTCAAACACCCTTATTTGAAAGTTAAGTACTTGGCAGTAAAATTTGAAACACATATTTCTCTCGATGCATAGTTCTGTCACCTAAATATGAAACAAGGCAATAACTTTAAAATCCTAGCAGTTAATATATTTTTTTTAGATGATTAGAGGATGAAATGCCGTTCAGATGTCGCTTTCGTCACTTGACCGTGTTTCAAAATTACTATATCCGTCGCCAATGACTTTTATGTTGCACCGAAGAGCGATGTTAACAAAAAAATCAATCAATCCAAAAATTAAATACAACATAATGTGAGATACAAATATTTTTGAAACATATTTTTGTTTCAAAGCATCGGAAAAATTGCTACAAAACTGGGGGAAAAAATTTTCTTTCAAAACTCCCGAAGCTTAAAATCAAACTTTCTTTTCGTTTTTGCTGACTTATAAGAAAAATTAATAAACGTAAGTAAAAAATATTTAATGATTTTAACAATTTTAACGTCAGCAAAAAACTCTGATAATTCTTTTCCAATTTTCATTCGTTTGCGTCATATGAGACTTATTTCAATCTATTTAGTGTATACTGCATTTTTTATAATAGTTTATTATATTGATCGCGCATTTTCGCTTATAATTGTCAAAAATAATTTTGAATTTTATGTGCTTATAAAACATTTGGAGCGTCAATTATACGGTTGCGAAGTTTTATTTATAAAAAAAAAAATAAGCTATATAAATTCAAATATAAAAATAATTATTATATCTTCATATTTTGATGTATTCAAAATGCTTTTTTTCTAAGAAATTCTTTTGTTTTCTTATTGCAGGCTTTTTTTTTTATTAATATATTCTCAAAATATTAATTGAATCCACTCTCCCCCCCCCCTAGATTCTGAATAACTTACTTAACTGCGCCGTTTATTGTCTTTGGACAAAAATAAATCCAGTTAAAAACATTGCTCCATGTTATCAACATATTTTAATACCTGTTGAAAATGATTTTATTTTGTTCAGTGAAAAAGTGAAGTTTCGTTTAAAGTTTGCAATTTGTGAACATCATATCATGTTCATTGACTACGTTTTCTACTCCAGAGAATCACTTTTACCTGAAAAAATTAATCATAACTCCTAATTATGTTTTTTATATAATTCTTAATATATATATAAAAGTGAAAATTTTACATCAACTAATTTCATTACTGTTGTCTAACAATACCCATTTATATTCGTATCACTTGACGAATCAAAATTTAGAATTTAAATTGCAAAAGAAATAAAAAGTAGATTGACAAATTGTAATTAAACACAAAGTAAATAAACAAAAACGAATATTTAAATTTCAAAAAAAAAAAAAAAAACTTGCATAAAAACTAACATTAAAAATAAAAGTTTTGAAACTAATATCAACAGGTTCAATAGTAACTGAATACTATGTATAAAGTCTGTCAAGGTTCCAGATATTACATGAAATATTTAGCACAATTGGTTTATAACTTAACTCAGTGGCGCAACAGCCCATGAGGGCCAGGCCTATTGTGGACATATTAAAATAAGTGACTATGGGCCCTGAGGTGTATGAGCAGATATTCCGGTTAGGTGGTCACCCTATCGCGAAACTCTCAGTGCTAAGTTCCTAACCAAGCTTGGTACTCATATATCGACCCTCTGAAGGGATGAAAGGCTGAGGCGACCTTGTCCAACACGAGGACAAAACCCCGGACCTGTGGTGTGGAAGTGCGACGCACAACCACTCAGTCACTGGGCTTCGATTAGTTTATAAATGATTTAAATAAAAAATAATTTCTTCAATAATGTAACTGATTCAAAATAGTGCTTTCTGATATGAGTGAAATTAATTACATAATCATACATCCTTATTAATATTCTACACTGAGAAAATTTTGTAATAGTATTTATTTCGATTCAATCAATAATTATTCCTGCGTAATATTTTAGTTGAAATACTTCTAGTGAACACAAAATAGGTGTAGCTATTTTTGAACAAATACAACTAAAATATATTAAACTCAATGTAAGATATACTGATTATATGAGGAAGTTAAGATTATATAAAAAAAATTATTATATATAATTTTGTTTAAAAATATACCACAAATAAAAATAAAATTAAACATTATTTTTAATGTCTAGAATTTGTTGAAATTTGTAACTTTTTTTTGTATTTTTATAGTGATGTAAAATGCTCATGTAAATAAATATAAACACGATGCTCATTTTGGTATCTACAGGAAATTTTTATTCAAATATTCAGTAACAACACATAAATACATAAGTATGGCACAACATTCTCTCTATTCTGTACAAAAATATTCACATTTACATAATAAGAAGAAAACATATTTCACTTTCAACAGATTTTTTTTTGCATAGATCTTTTCAATGTTAAAAAGAGAATGGAAAGTTTCCGATACGACGATTCGCATTTTATACAAAGTGAACAGGTTTCAACAAGGAATTCTTGCTGTTCTCTCTATTCTTGCATTATATATATAAAGTTTTCTCAAAACATAAATTACAAAATTAACAACTTTGTTTCCTGAACTTTTCCCCCCACTGATTTAACAAAAATATTTCCTTTGTAGAACAGCAAATGCTTTGGTCAGTAACATATAAGGATTATATCAATGAAAAGATATGCTCATTTGTAGCTTCAACAAGCCGTTCAAAGGTATCACAAGCTTTAGACATTGACTTTAAAGATGTCAAATATTTTATTTAATATAACAATTAATTCCCCTGAATATCTTCAATAGGTACTGTGTATTTTGATATACCAGAATGTTTCCATAAATTATCTGTTCAGATAGAAATCAATTCAGAACTTTTTACTCTTTTTTAAAATAATCTTTATAAGAATTTAAAAGTCACCGATTTTTTAAAAAAAAGAAATATCCATTATCTTTACCATTTAAATACAAAAGTGCTGCATAAAAATATTTCGTTTATTTAATATTCTATGCTATCTTATAAATTAAATAATTATTGCATACTTCGATAACGTATTTAATGTTGGAAGAAAAATCTTTAAAAATAGAAAATTAGAGCATCTCTGAATGTATTTTTTAAAGAATATAAAACAATTTAGAGTATTAGCATTATTGGGCAGTGTTCTCAGAGTTTGATGAAAACAAAATAGAAAACCAAATCGCATTTGTACTTGAAAATTCGCGAAAGACAAATAAATATTCCATTATTTTGTGCACATATTCTGTTCTTTGTACAATTTTCGTTCCTCTATCTGAACAAATGACTCTCAAATCTAAAAGAGCTTTCGTTTCGTTTTGACAGTTATGCAGAGTAGATCGCCTTTAATGAAGATATAACAGGAAAAGGGGTAATATATTCACATCATTATTCTAAAATAGTGATGAATTCTTTTAACAACACACTGTGCATAAGTTGAAATGTTTTAATGTATTTACAGCCATTCATAATAAAGACAAAAGAGCGAAAATATATCCCTCTTCAACACTCCGTCTCAACAGTTCCGCATTTGTTTATTATTTACAAAAGGAAGGTAGAAGGAAACATAAAGAGTAGTCTTCATTCATTTTCTCCCGTGGCGCCATCTCTCGTTAGACTTCTGCAACAACTTCGACGTGATTGTTCGTTGTAGCAGCGCTAGATGGCGCTGATCGAACTGCATTTTGTGACGCAGCTGATGAGAGGGAAGAAATGACGTCACTAGGAAGGTGTGAACTAGATGTAGAAGGATTATTGATTAATTCTACATCCTCCGGCCCCACCGGACTTGGTTGACCAGCAGAACTCGGTCTAGAGCGGTAGCTAGGCGGCCTACTGTAGTCGGATATTCCAACGCTTGCAGGAAACCTGAAAAATGAGGAAAAATTAATTTTAAAAAATGGCGTCCGGTTCACCTACAACACTCACATATAAGTCAAACTTTTTTTTTTAATATTCAAATGCCTCTTAACTATATCAAGGATAAAAAGAAACAATGGACATGTTATCATGAATAATGGAACAAATTTTTCCAGTTACCTCTTTCGTTTTCTTTCTCACAAGAAAATTAGGTTATTATTTAAAAATTTTGTTTGGTAATGAAATTTTTTTAAATTCGTTTTTTAATTCTTAAAGAAATTCAGGACAGAACAAAAACGCACATATTTTTTGAAAAAAGCATCTGTTCTTTTGTTTTATAAAAATAAATATTCTAAATTAATGTTAAACATTATGTCCGAAAAAAATTGTAATTGAACAATTTAAGTTGTGTTTTGAATTATAATAAAATTGGGCTGTGAAAAAAATTTAACCAACAACCCAATATGTGTGAAACCTTTTTTAACCCCAGAATTGAAGAAATTCAATGAAATTATGAATATGCCAGTAGTTCTCAGTTTTTTCGGCAAATTTTGAATCGGAGAAATAGTCCATTTTTACAAATTTAATCTGTTCATAATAGTTTTAGGGGAAAAAATCAGTTTTCTATTTAAAAAATCACCAGTACACAAGATGACCTCTGTACTGTTTTAAGACATTTCAATTATAAATTGAGCATTTCAGAAACAATTATTTTGTGTAACTAAGCAACAAAAAGTACTGACAATATTTTGTTAATTTCGAAGACACGTAAGTAAAGATGTGTAGATATTCACAAAACAATGCATTACTATTTATTTTTAAGAATCAGAGGCGTGAAGTACATCTCCCCGCAACCCCCACGTTGAGGGGGCAAGGACTCTGGGGAGGGGGGCCTAAAGCTTGATTGACGCAAAGTAAGTATTTGGGCTTGGGGCCCAAAACCTGAGCTTGCAGGGGGCCCCTAATACTCTCCACTGCTAAGAATTTTCGGCATTCTCAAACTTTAAATTCCACGACAAGTTATGGAATTTAAGAAAATAAGAATTATTTATATCACACAGTTATTATGAAAATTTAAATTCCATGAAACGGATCCTAAATTTTTGTCAATGTTAATTGATAACTTTGAAAATAGGAAAGACCACGAAATGTTACAGATTTTTTAATCTAGTAATAGTATATTTGAATGTTTTTAAAAGAAAATATATTAAAATGGCTTTGACACGACAGCTTGGTAACTAACGTAAATAAACTATCGTTTTATCAAGCATGTAACAAATTATTTACCTGAAAATGTAAAATCACATTTGTGTCAGAACCATCGCCGTCTTTATAACACACTCGCGTCTCGAGACTTTCCAACCATTTATAATACTCAGAACAAGAGAACTGGAATATTTTTTTCATAAATTAATTGCGTATATTAAAATATATTTCCCCTTTCTTTTTTCTTTGCTTAGAACCAATACGTCTGAGCAAGATTTTCCCTCTAAATGCACGCAAAGATATCCATAAAAAGTATAATTTTTTTTTTTTTTTTTACTGTCAACCATTTACAGTATTTTATTGAACCTAACATTTTTTCAATTACCTTAAATTTAAAATAAAAATAAGACATTTCATAAGAAACATATATCCTGCAAATATCTTTTACCCTACTACATTGAAGGTTCATTGCATTTATGTTGTGTTTACTAATAATTGTTTATCGATGTACTTATTACTGTAAATCACATTTGTCGACCATCGCGTCTTTATAACACACTCGCTCTCGAGACATTTCAACCATTTATAATACTCAGAACAAGAACTGCTATATTTTTTTCATAATTATTGCGTATATTAAATATATTTCCCTTTCTTTTTTCTTTGCTTAGAATAATACGTCTGAGCAGATTTCCCTCTAAATGCACGCAAAGATATCCACAAAAGTAATTTTTTTTTTTTACTGTCAACACATTTACAGTATTTTATTGAACCTAACATTTTTTCCAATTACCTTAAATTTAAAATAAAAATAAGACCATTTCATAAGAAACATATATCCTGCAAATATCTTTTTCCCCTACAAGAGGTTCATTGCATTTGTGTGTGTGTGACCATCTGCACAAAGTACGTGGTACGATTCTGGACTTTCTAATTGTGAAATATTTTAACAATTAACATTTAAACAAAATTAACGTAGATTACTCAATATACTGCTCCAATCTGAATCAATTTTTATTCTACCACCGTTTCCTATGTTTTAATGTCGTGTGGACTCGTCTTTACGTACGTAAAAGCGAAAAATTGAACGATGTTAAAAACATTTAAGTTTTGAACAACTTCTTTAATAAACGAAAAAAGTTTTTACATCCCCACGGTGCTGATTTTAATATCAGGATATTTTGTTTATTAGAAAACATATGCGTTAATCAGGGACGCTTTAAGGCATGGGCCAACTGGGCCTCATCCTCGAGGGGGGCCTTGTTTCGTTCTCGACTCTGTCTTAATAAGATCATGATCCAGATAATTTTAATGGTCAAATATTATTCCTGTACATATTCTCCGAAAAACAGGGAATTTCAAACTGCATGCTAATGTCTACTTTTAAAGACCTCAGGTAAACCCTACTTTTACATAGGGGCCCAGGGCCTCAAAAAACCTTAAGATTTCTCTGGGCCCAAGGCCTCAAAGAGTCTTATGATGTCTCTGGTGTTAATACATGATAATAAATTTGAATATTTTCAATTATTTTATTTTCCTTCAATTCTTCAGATTTGTTGTTTAACTAAACCTAAACATTTTTTGACTTCTGTAATCCAATGATTAAGAAACAGACGATAAGACGTAAAAGATTAAAAAAAAGACAATTCTTACCTGGGATATACGGTGGCAGGTCCTCTGTACATGGGTGGGGGTAATGGTGGTGGCTGGGGAGGAGGAGGCTGGTGGGTGACGGGGGGCGATTGCCTATCCATCAGCAGCAGACGCAGACGATATTCTTGCATGGAGGCCTGGTACGAAGGAGGAGGGGGTCGAAGAGTGATGTCGGGATACAGCATCGCTGTTTGAAAGAAAAACAGAAAATAAACATTTATTACTCTTTTCATAGGTATCAATAAACACAATTCCCTCAGTTAACTCATATCTATATTTCAAGATTAACATTATAGCTCTCTTGTTGCTTTTGAAATTTGTTAATAAATATAATCAGTCAATCAACTAAGATTAACACACACACATATATATATATAAAGTTCTGTTTAAAATATTTTCTGCTTCTATTACGCGTATGTGGCAGGAAAACAGGAAAAATTACAATTCAATCTCAAAAAAAAAAAAAAATTTTAATTTAGGAAACACTTTAATTGTTAATCGTGTTTCTAAAATAAAAAAAAATAAACTAAAATACATATGGGACAAAACGGATTATGCAATATTATCGATATACTCGTTAGCAGGCCAAAATAATTGACTACAGATATATTAACCCTTTGAAGAAGAGAGACACGAATTCTCTTGTCTTTTACTTTTCAGCGAAATTTTTCATTTATTTAATGTATTATTTTAACTATTAATGAAACACTTATAATTATATTTTCGTCTTTGTATTTTATTTTACAAATATATGTGGGAATCTGGGTTATATACTTTTCTCTGCATACTGTCTGCAATATGTTAATTTGATACTATTTCAATTTGATCAAAATCATGAACTTCTTGCCAATGACAGACTAGTTAACGCACATATTGGAATTCTAGTTCCACCACGGACCACCACGAGCAGTAAATATAATGGGCGTTGCTGTACGTTAACTACAATTGGACCGCAAAGACCTCAGACGGCGTGGTGTGGAAATTTGGAAAGTGAGATTCTAACTCAAGTGCAGCCCTCTTTATTTGATCGTGGTTCAAAGTATTGCAACAGTCTGTTTTTCTCTAGGTGACAATGATTTTTTTTAAAAATTATAATTGCTCTGATGAGAAAATATCGGTATATCAACACGTAGAGAGAAAATCGTTTAACAAGAAACTAAGGGGACTGTGAAATATATTTTCGCGTTCAAAGAGTTTCGTGTTAAAAGATATTTCTAAAAAAAAGAAAAGAAAGCCATATATTCAACAAAATTAAGCTTATTAGAGTACATTTTTTCACAAAGATATGCATATAAGCATGTATTTAATAAAAATGAATGAAACGAATACATTCACAAGAACTTAATGAAATTTAATACAAAATTTTCGGAAAATAATCTGATATTTTTCTTTGCATTGTCTTTTTTGGCATAAAAAATCTCAACAATTGTTTTGATGTCATCCATTTTGCTATTCATTTCATTATCGGAATGTGCGTCTAAATAACTGCGCATACTTTTCATGGTGCTCCTCCTTTCGGATGACGTGGAAACGGGAGCTGCATTTTTTTTATTTCATTTTCGCCGTTGAAATCTGCATCGGTGATATTTTTAGCGCTTTGAATAAACTGCAAAATGTCTTCGACTGCAGTAATTGAACACATCATCATCATCTACTACAAATGATTTTTTCGATGAAAGAGCGGGACACAGTCCAATAATACAAAAACTTACTCAAACAGATTTCCCGGAAGAGAAATCTTTTCGTGTTAAGCGATTTTTGTTTCGTGTAAGAGAAAAAATTGTGTGAAAATACATATTAGTTTGTCAGGGCCATTGTATTATTTCGTGTTAACCGATATTTCGTCTTAAACGTTTTCGCTTTAAACGTGTTCACTGTATTTAAAATTCTTTCGTCAATTTATTTTAATGAGAACTACGAGGTATAGTGTACACACACACAGTCATACATGACATAACAATACGGACCTTGTTTTTATTGTTATCCAATATTATACATTTCATAGAATCATATAAAAAGCCAATGGTTAATTTTTTTTTAAATGTAAGTAGTGTGACTGCGTTCATATGCATGCAGAATACAAAAGGGGAAAGCTTATTTTTTATTTCAAAACATGTGAACCGAGTTTCCCAATGAGGTGACTGACGCAACCCGATGCGTGCGGTGAGCGACTGAAAGGTCAGTTTTATACATCCAGGTCATTCACATAATTCACGAATAAAAGGCTCCCAGCATTCCATTCACAAAATTCCTCGAAACCGAACTCGTCCATCGAGTTAAAAATGGAATTTTAAAAAGCGATTTTCAGACACGCGGGTTGAAATGAAATCTCTGCTTCGTTCACAGCACATTTTTCTCACTTCATCCGGGCACTAGATTGTTTTGAACAGCTTCTTTGTGTGTGTTTTTAAAGTTGCATTTTCCTCCCCCCCCCCCTTGCATTCCATTCACAAATGTCAATTCCCCCCCACCTCCTAAGACTAAACTAGTAAGACAACGGGGATGGATCTGGACCCCTCCCCCCCCAAAGCTCTTGATTATTTTTCGATTGATTGTAATCCTTTGTATAATAGTCTGTAAAACTTAATTATTTGTAAATATTAATTAATTGTATTAATTAATACTAATTATTTATTCAATAATTAATTTTTTATTGTTTTTTGTTCTCGAAAATCGAAAAATCAAAAGAATATGTTGGGCGGCGTATTGGAGCATGATACGAGACTGTGGTGGTCATTCCACCCTGGACCACTCCCCCCACCTTGAAAAATGCCTGTGTGCGCCACTGCAGCCAAATATTTAATTATATCTGTGAGCACATATTAATTGTCACCTGTTTAAGGCACTTATTTCAATTAAATGATATCTCATGGTCAAAAATCACCATGATATTCGGTCGAAAATCACACTTTCTTTATTTTCAGCGATTTAAAAATTTAAATAATTATCTTTCTAATTCTATTTTTATTTTCATTGTGCGTTAATCAGAAAAAGTTACGGTGTATTTCAAATATAGATAGATCCAGTGGCGTAACGGAGAATATTTGGGCCCCTCTGCAAAGTCAGGTTTTGGACACCAAGCTTGATCTTATTACAGATTGCATAACAAAGGCTATGGGCCACTTAGAATCCTGCCCCCCCCCACGGTGCGGGGGTGTACGCTACGCCACTGGCTAGATCACGACTACTTTTGAAAAGTGGATGAGATATTTAAAGAGCTGAGATAATTGCATGGAATTTTACACAAATATTGTTTATAGAACTTCCTAGTAAATGGACTAAAATCTATAAAAATAGTACGAATTCCTAAGTTGAAGCTTCGATTGGCTGCAAAATGTGATTCAATAGAAAAAAATTATTTTTACTCTCCTCCCTAGAAGCATTTTTAAAAACTGTGCTGCAACAGTATTTATTTATCATTATTTTGAAAAATATATTCTTTCAAGTACATCTGAAAATTTTATTAAATTTCTTTTGCTTTTTGGCCCGTTGACTTTTTATTTCACCTCCCTCAGTTTTGTAGGATTTTTAATGCTAACCCACATTGTTCTTTTGTTTCATGATATTACACATACACGCACATAAAATTTCTAACAGCACTGCAGCATCCTTTTATTAATGCGCATAAAAGTGAAACTTTTAAAAATAGATTTAGCGCAACAGTAACTCTAAACCACTTTTCGAATTCAAAATAATTAATTAGCAGACATTCGGCAAATTTTTTTCGAATCTGATTGAATACTCACCACTGAAGGGGTGTGGTCTTCCGTACTGGGGCACTCGAGGTACGAATCTCCTGTGCGGCTCATGGCGTGTTCTCCTGAACCCGAACATGGCGCGGCACGAGGGGGACTCTCTGGAGGTGAGACGCCACGCCACGCCGCTCATCGACACCAGCACGATGCCAAGACCTGCACACAAAAAAAGACGAAATATGAGTCACATTACACGGCCAAGCACAGAAGTACAATTTAACAACAATATTACAAAAAATCACTTTCGATATAATCCGAAAAGTGTAGATAGACATCGATTTAAAAATATTTCCAGAATGTTCTACAGCAGTGGTCTTCAAACTGTGTTCCACGGAGCCCTGGGGTTCCATGAGTCACAATAAGAAATCGAAAAGAAAATTATAAATTTGTATGCAAAATGGATCCATGTTTTCTACGAAGTTTGTATAGCCACAAGTATCTATATATAAAGCTCATTCCAGTCTTTAAAACTGAAAATTTTATTTATGTATAATAACTTTATTTTAGAAAATATAAAAACGAGTTAAATACAGCATATAATTTGAGAATGTAAATAATTTCAACACATCAAGAATTCTGTACTTTGTGTAAGAAGATGCAAGCACATATCCCAATTACTGAACATAACGCATGGGTAGGTGACACTTGAATCACAAATTAATTTTATTAATGAGTAAATTACATCAACATATCACCTAAAAATATTTTAATAACAAATATAGTATATTTTTATATTATCTTTACATATAAAGTACCTATAACATGTTGATCTACTACTTTATATACTATTTTAAGATATGTTCTTTATGTGGGGGGGGGGGAGTTCTAAAGGGGGTTCCATGAGTCGAAAAAGTTTGATCACTGTTTTAGAGCAATATTTTACACATGTATCACGTTAGTTCAAAGAGATTTGATGGTTATTAATATTGAATTTTGAATCAATTTTGGGTCTAAAGGCTGTTGATGACGTGAATCTGAACCACATGGTCAAGCGACGGGGACGACACCTAAATCAGGGATGCGAAAGCTGTAGACTCTGGACTGAAAAATATGTGTTGCCTTCTAAATCAATTTTGATTTAAAAAAATACCTTTCGTTTTATTATGTTTTTATTTTTTAACAGTAATACGTGTGTTTTTTACCTGCAATGAGTTATCTATATTCAAATTCTTATATCAGTATCTTCCGTTATGAAACTGAAATAGGGGATCTTGTTTAATAATAGAGAAACTAATGCATGGATTAGTATGAATTTTTTCCTGTAATTCATGCAAAACTAGTCATGAGTGTAGATATAGAATTAGCAAGATATTTCTATTAATAAAAATTTTAAAAAAAAAAGGGGAAAAAATATTTTTTTTTAGTTCAGAAATTTTAATGACATATATATAGAGAAAAATATTTTTTTAAAAAAAAATTGTTTTTACGTTCTATTCCGAAATAAATGAACTGTGTCTGTTATGACAAAATACAAACCATTTAAATAAAATGCTGAAACATATAGGTTCAATTAATGTACATCTAATTTGTGTGTAAGCTTGAAATATAATCTTAAAAAAAATGGACTTTAGAAAATGCACACATGATTTTAAATAACTTTAATAAAAACTAAGTAATTCCAAATATAATTTTCGTAAAACTCTGAAATAACTTTTATTTTATCTTACAAAGCGAAATTATTTTCTAGTATAAAACCTTTAACAGTAATAAGTACGTCTCATGAAAGATTTTTTTTTCTTTGTGCATCAACAGAACAACAAAGAGTCTGGGGTTTATGTCGAACAAAAAGCCCTATATGATCAATTTTAAAAAGGTAGGAATGTTAATGCCTTCAACTTCTTCAAGGAAATAGTAATGTAACTTTTCACGATGCATCAAGGCCTTGAACATCAGTATAAGCTTCACTTTCAATAGAGGAAAAATTCAACTGGATGTGGAGTTCCCCTTCGTAGTATTTTCCAATTTTTTTTCAAGATATCAAGAAAAAAAGAAAGAAAACCAGTTGAATAAGGAATTCCCCTTCATAAAACATACGAAGTTGACGTAAAATGTAACAGAAAGCCTGCGCCCTGCCCAGTTTCAAGTATTCAATAAAAAAAACCACACCCTGTAAAAAAGCAGGCACGAAGTAATTCCGCGCAACCGAACGCCATTGTTATCTCGAAAATGCAGGCAAGTTCCAAATGTTATTATTTTCTTTCGGCCCCAAACTCTTCGTCTAATCTGCAGCAGGAGTATTATTCTGCTTAAATTTACCTCAAACGATTAGTCTTTAACGTGAAAAGAACTGTGCCATCGCCACGGACAAGCGCTGTCGGTTGAGCCACCCAACCCATTTGTGGTGTAATTTTGAAATGGCGTTATCTAGCAACACAGCACAGTGGAACAATGGCAGAAAGTGAGATGGACGCATTTTCGAATATGGCTCTTTTGTTTGAACAGGAGGGGGAGGTGAAGGGTAGCGAATAAGTTCAGACACAAAAGATCACAACTCGGCAGTTGCGCAACCTTCACGGCAACCGTAACGGATCGATGGCGGTGGGAAAGGAAATGATTCCACAGTTCTAAATCGTGAGTTGAGAACCACGTAAAACTGAGTTGTGTTCAGGTTTGAAAGGGTTGCTCTTGCATAACTGGACAACTGATGACTGATAACAACGCAGGATTTTCAGAGGGTCTGACGTCATCGTTCAGTGGACAAAAGACCATCCTGAAAGGTTTCAATGACTGGATTATTTGGAAATAAGCTCATTGACAGAGTACATTTCACGATGTCCAGTGCACTTTTATGCCCATTTGTTGCCTGTTTTCAAATTTCATAATATGATCATTCATTCCCCATGTTCTGTGTTAAAATTTACATACATTGTCCGTACAATTATTATTTTCAAGCTTTAGAATAATAAATTACAAGCTTTTTTAAATAAAATAATTAGGTCTAATAAGAGTTGATTTTCACAGAAAAAAATATATATATTCAGGAATTCCGGAAAGGAATTTTTTAAAACTGAATACACATTGGAAATATATTACATGCTCTATTGAGGAACAAATTCTAATTTTAGGAATAATGAATCGTTTATGTACGAATAATACCAAAAGATAACTCATTCACAAGGACTAAACACTTACACAAAAGGAATTAAATTAAATTATTCAAGTTTCACTCAACTTCCAAGACAAAAGATTAAATAAAAATATGGTTTTATTTAACTGAAAAAGCGGAATTGAAAGGAAGTTTTGATAGTTAAGAATGTTTGCATTTCTGAAACATTCTAAATTGATTCAAGCTAGTATCTTAGTTGAAATAACATTTCAAAATGCTCACGTATTTAATTCACAAAAATATACTGAAACCATCAACAATTAAGATCATATACATTCATAGTTAGAATCAAATGAACATAAAATTACAAGAACTCGAAGAGTAAATGGTAAGAACTAGAACCATTAAGTCAGACTTAAAGAAAAAAACTTCATTAATAATTCTGACCACTTCGGAATGACATTGTATTCATGGCAAATACGTTCTCCGTCGCAACTTCACTGAATTTTAATCGGACACGAGCTTCACACAATGGACTGTTTAATGACACATTAAAAAATGAAGAAGCTGAACATTTGCCTTTTTTCCTCCCTTCGCTTCATAACAAATGCGCTCCACTTCTCGAGCTGGTGGTCACGCTTTCTGGTTATTCCCTGACCTGTGATTAGTCATTATCTTAATTTTTGGATAACTGGACACGAACGGGAAACGTTGCACAACCATTAAGTGGAACGAAGCAGGCAAGAAAATAACAACATAGAGTGGCTGATATATAAATAACTGCAAGCATATACCGAACAGTGATGAGTGAAACGAGTTTTTTATAAAACAACTCTTGCAAACCCTTACTTTACAATTTCCATTGATAGCCATTTTATGCATTGGAGAGTTTATATACGGTTATCTAAGATCCTTCTCCTCATATAGTTCCGTTTTCAACTCAATGCGGAAGTGGTTGGTTCCTCCTCATCTGATGAGCACCATCGGATGGTATGGAAATGTTATTTCCAAACTACCATCGTGACTGTAACTGTGTACCTCCTCCTTTGAGAGGGTGGAGCTGGTAATGGGCAGAGGTAAATGGTTTGAAAGAAACGAGAAATTGCTTTCGGTTGTGCCCACGCTTCCCAAGCACAATGCACGATCTATTAAAGTCACATTTCTAGATAAAATTTAACCAGAATAGCGCTCGGTTTATGCTATCATTGTCAGAATGTAAGTCACTTGTTATTGTTAAATAAGGATTGCAACATTATTTGAACCTAGAATGAATTATGTTAAAAAAAAATTGCCATTAATTTTTTTAAGTGTTTTAAAATCCTGCGTAAAATTTATGTTAAGTGGATAGATTTGTTTTTCTTTATAATAATTTTGCAATAAAGCATTCTTATTTTCTAAAGCATTATACGTTCTCAGAAACAAACAAGATACTAATCCCTTCTTTTAATTATTTTTTTAAAAATAAATTATAGTATAATACGCATAAATAAAGGTTTTTCTTTAGGTTAATTTGAAGAAAAAAAAGAACTATGATTAAAATGCACAAAAAAGATGACGTCAAAAGCATAATTCTAACTAGATATTTTTTGAAGAAAAAAAAAAAGTTGTGTTTTGAAAAGGCAATGAAGACAATGTGTATGTAATAAACCAGTTTATTAAATGGTTTTCTATATTAGCCGAACGCCACACACACACAACCTTTAGAATTTAATGAACCACTAGATGAAAGCTTTTATATTTGGTGGACCTCTACCATGATATTGATCACTTTCTTACATTTCCATATCACTGAAAATGAACTTAGGAAAAGCAAGAACAAGCAACGCAAAGCAATACGAACAAACTGAAGTATTATGGCGCCAATTCTCACTTTCAAATGTCTATAGAAACACCAGCAAAAGTAGCTAAAAAACCGCTAAACTCAAAAGAATCGCTGTTGAAAGTAGTAGCTAAATTTTTTTAAAGAAGAGTACAATCCATATTGCGTAATACGCTTTGTTGCTTGTCATATTTAAAATTGAATCTTCATAAAAATATTCATTATGTCCCAATTTTTTCTACGAACCATCAAAACTTTTTCATGCACCATTGGTTGGCGACCGCTGCTCTATATTGAGTAGGTAAGCCTAGTTCTGATTTATTCGTTAATAAGCCTTTAAAAAATATCACCGCTTCCAAAAGACATGGCAAATTTATTCCATCAAGGTCAACAAATTCTAAACTAAAACAACCTGAAAAGAATATCGGTTGCGTTACGCAATTTAAGCACTCTAAACAAATTTGAAGGTCTCCTTTTTAATAATTTGTCATTGTTTACCCTACCACAATTAATTACAGGCAGTCGCCCTTTACAGTAATTTTTAAGACAAACTTTACTTTGAAGTTCGATCAACGCTGACGGAGAGAATATAGAGAAACTGTTTTATGAAGTTACTCAACTGGATAACTACAATACATCCGTGGAACAAGATATAATAAAAGAGCGCGAAAGGTGGACAAGCTCCTGTATTTGATCCGTCAGGTAGAACTTATTAGGACGAAGCGTTCCTGGCAAGATATTCCAGGACGAACACAATTCTTATTTCCGAGGCCAAAATGGTGGGTGTAAGGGGGAAAAGACGAAATGAAACAAAGAGAGCTTTTATTTGCGGAAGAAGGGATTAATTGGACAAGAACAATGGAACAGGGTTCCTTTTCGGCTCTAAATGGAACGAGGGAACATGCTTTCTAGATTAGGTATTCTTCCAAGCTCCGCATGAACCATATCGCCTGCCGGAACACAAGACAACGGTCGTGTCCCACGAACACAAAAAAAGATTCTGTTACTTTTTATTTTTCCAGCGTTTGTATTTTATTGTTTTTTTTTTTTTAATTTAAGACGAATCGCGTTTTTTCCTCATAACCTTTTTCATTTGACTTCCCGAGAAACAGATGGTCTCGACGATTTCTGTTTCGTGGTACTTGCCCCGGTTTCAACTATCCCATTATCATCTGGCGACTATGAAGTATCTTCGAATTTTATCTCGTGCCTTACTAATCCATGCCATAATGACCTTCCTATCACGAAGGTCACAAAGGAATTTTCTTCAAATCTGAACAATTACGCTCAAATTACGACTAGAATAGAGCAGTTTTAAACGCAATTGAATTATATTATTAAACGATAAATTATAAGAGGTAAGCTGCCTCAATTTCTACGAAGTTTTTAAGTGTTAGTTAACTAATAAAAATTAGTTAACTAACTTGTAGATGACTTGAGGTTTTATGGGAAAGAATCGTTTTTCAAAAACAATACACGGACAAGAGCTATAACGATTTATTACAAAATTATACTCAAAAAGTTGAAAATTTCACATCGTATAAGCGAGTAAATCACAAGTCGATATTGAAATCGAGAGCAAATTGAATCAACAGTCATTAAAAATGATTTAAAATATGTTATTCGATGAATTTTAAGAAGATACTACTCATGATTTATATTCATTTAATTGATAGTAAAACAAATAAATGTAACTTTACGTATCTCTATACAAACACAAAATAAAAACTATGGTGAACTTTAGTAATTAATACCAAAGGACATAAAAATGAAAATAAAATGTATAATTTTTAAATTTTATCGCCTTTTTTTATTTTGTTCCGAATTCAGTATCGTTTCTCTAGATATTTATATTTTATTTATTTATTTATATTAAACTTCCGAATAGAATTTAAAAAAAATTTCTGAAAATCACTATTACTTTTACAACATTTGTTTGACAATGTTGGATTTCTAATCTTAAGAAATTCTTGAATAAAACATTCATTTATTGATACGTTTTTGCAGTTTTTAAAGACATCGTCCAAAAAATCAAAGTATACATTTCTCTAATTACAAAGCGAAAGTAAAGTTTAACTTTTAAAAAAAGTCAAGAAAAAAGTCATTATTTTATGCCATTAAAAAAAAAATATTTAAAAATTTTTTTTTTTCGATTAAAGAATTATTTTTTATACTTTCTTTATGATTTTCTAAATTTTTTTATTATTAGTTATAAAAAAGCGCAATCTGTTATTCTTCCCATAGTTTCAGATGTTGTATTTTCAATATGTTCTACATTAATAGAGTAGAACTTAAAATCTGTAAGAATATTTTAATAATAAAGTTATCCTTGGTTTAATCGCCATATTGGATTACAATACAATAATATATCTTTCCAAATAAATGAATAAATAATGTATTAAAATCTGAAGGTTTAATCAATATTTAAAAAACACGATTCTTATTGACTACATTTCACATAATTTAATGAAAAATCTCTAAGTACATTTCAAATCATCCATTTTCAATCATTTCTAAACTCATCAGCTAATGCATTCCATCTTCAGAAATCGCGCACACGGTTCAATCAACACTGGATGGATTTAAAATGATTGATAAATGGTTCTGGAAAGAAAAAAAAGAAAGTTATGAATCGGAACTTAGTTCACAAAGAAATTTCTGCCCCCCCCCCATTGTTCCCCAACAGGGTGCATCAATAGGCCTTCTTTTGGAATCTTTTAAAAGGGGAGAACCTGGCAAGAACAAAAGTGAGCACATTCCGAACAACTCTACGAAACGGATTCCATCAGGAGACAAAGGGCATTCATTAAAGGGCTCCATTCCTAACCCTTTGCTGCTGGAGATAATTGATCCCAACGTTTATCAGCTCTCGAAAAGGGGCATTAGCATACAAGCAGAGGAATGCCATTGACACTCAAAAATAAAAGATGCACCGGCGAGCCGTATTGTTCGGTTTGTTGGATTAGGAAAGTAATCACACAAGAAATTTGATTGGGTGTTCCAGGACTCTATGGTCTCAGGAAGGTCCCAACAACCAATTGCAATCGTAAGAAAATAATGAAAGGTAATTTTCCTGGCATTACTTTTGTCGGCACGTAAAGACAAACAGATTAAAAACACACTACTTAAAAAAAATACACTTAGTTATTCTACGTCGCCTTGCTGAATTTTCATTTCGCAAAATAGCTGGAATTTATTTTATCCACTGGAATTTTGGTGGCGTGGCTACAGCGGACGTGGTTGGAGCGGACACATAACATTTCGTGGGCTGAGCGGACACTTTGAAACTCATCGTGGTTTGAGCGGACACATTTTTTCCCCCATTCAATTTTGCATATGTTTTTTTTTTTATTTTAGGGTCGCCTAATTCTCTGGATTTCAAATTAAAAGACACTTTTTGTGTTTCTTCTTTTAGTATTTTAACTAATAAGTGTTAATTGAATGAAAGAATTGAAAACATCCTAAAAGAATTCAAAACATCAAAAATCTAGAAAAATATCTAAAATTTTGTAACTAGGTTGGACTAAATCCAATGGTAAATGATATTTATGCCTTTACTTGTATTTATTTTTCTTTTATCTACTTGTATCTTGCGTATTTTACTTCTAGTATTTATTTTTACTTACATTAATGAAACTAATTAATTTTATGGTAACTGCACCTGTTCTAATATTTATTTGACTCTAAAATACAGTTTTCCACAAAATTTTGAAATTCGTTCATTCTCTTCATTATATTGTTACTTACTATTAATTTTTAAATATTTATCTGAAAGTTTTTATTTCTATTACATTTCGCTATGTTTAAAATGTATCCGCATTATAACATCTTAACAGTTTAATACAAGAAATTAAATTTGATTGGCAAAAATTTATTTATCCTTGTAATTCGGTAATCGAATCTGTTCTAAGATGGGGGGGGGGGGGATGTGTCCGCTCAAACCACGATGAGTTTCAAAGTGTCCGCTCAGCCCACGAAATGTTATGTGTCCGCTCCAACCATGTCCGCTGTAGCCCCGCAACCGGATTTTTGCGAAATTGTAATTATGGTTACCAACCGTCAGATTTATGTTTGTGGTATTTGGATTTTCCGCTGGTTTTTTCAAGTCCAGACCAGCATTCCTCACGTCTCATTAAAAAAATGTCCGGTATTCTCTTTTTTTTTCGTAATATAATTATATAATACCTCAGAAATTGTACAGAATAACCCTCTGTTACAATTTCACAACTATTTAATGTAATGCAAAACCCACAAAAATTGCTTTTGTATCAATCAATTCTTTCATATTATTTTAACCATTTACTACAGGGATGGGCAAATAGCGCCTTTCAAAGAGTTTTTGTGGCCCTTCAAGACAGTCCGACAGGGTGCATTTGTCTCATTAAACTGATTCTAAAGTTATATGTCTTTGCAACGATAGATGATATGAAATTAGCACAGTAAATTAATTGAATAAAACTGATTTGGTTTAACTTATATTTATTGATTTTTATGGAACAATTTATACCTTTTCTGAGATGTAAACTTGTGTATAATGAATGCGATCTTTTTGAAAAGACGCGATACTCCAGTATCTTCCGCTTCTACAATCCGGCTTGGTGTGGTGTGGTAGTTAGGAGAGGGGGTGCCAGCTCAGGTGTCGTCCACGTCACTTGACCATGGTTCAAAATTACGCGGACCGTCGCCAAAAGCCCTTGTGTTGCTAATCAGTGCGACGTTAATATTCACTCACTCACTCTACAATCCGGCCTTCAAGCCAAAACAATTGCCCACCCCTGATTTAAGCAATATGGCAACAATTCTTTTTACGAGTTCAGTAAGTCAGAGCTTTGAAAAGAGACCAGAACAAAATAATAGAAACAACTTAAGAAATAAACAAGTAAATACAATAATTTCATATTTTCTTACTGTAAATTAAAATTATCAAAATTTTTATGCACTTTTTGTATAAAAAAGTACATTTAAAAAAATCGTCCAAAATTGTTCGGAAAGTTTTTTTTAACTCATTTTCTCATGTAATCCAGTTTGAAAAAATACAAAAAACTTCCAAATATTAAATTCTAATTTTAAAATATTAGAATCCTGATTCTCTTAAACACTGGCTTTACATTTTAAATCCATTTTAGCGGTTACTCTCTAGGATATTTTCCAATTCTATAATTATTCTCTCTTCTATAATTATCTTCTCATAATTATTCTTCTGTTCTGCAAGGCAGAAAAAGGCGATGATTTAAAAGTTTGAAAATTATTTCAAAAACCAGACTTTAAAAAGAAATCATATCAAGAAGCGGCCAGACAGTTAAACTTGTCCCTAGACCAGAATTCGAATGTGATGGGCCTGTCATCAGTTTCTGATAAGGTGTGTAATGTTTTCCGTACAAGTTATAACCGGTTACTTTGTATCCTCTCGTTCGTACAGGCCATTCGAACACGAATGACCACTTTGCATTGGCATCAACCTAACAAGGAAGATGGATTTGAGTTTTCCGGTTACAAGACAGATCAGATCCTGGAATTCACTAGGATTCATGCATAATGAGACGATAATGCTTCAAATCTAAACATCTTTAGAAACAGATGTTTTTGGTTAATATATTTCATATTCTTCTCCAGGATCTGGATTGCAGACAAAAATCTAAAAATAATCTACACAAAGTGATTTAACGATTTTGCAAAGTACTTCAAAATGGTTCAATAATACCTAAAAATAATATGCAAGGTATTAATGTAAAATATCAAATAATTACTTTTAAAATTATGTTGAGTGCGACGGGCCGTTTCATACTGAAACAGAGTCGCTTACTCAAAGAATAGGAGTTCGTAAATTAAATGAATTTTATAAGAAACATCAGAACACATAAAACATTAGGACTTGAATTTGAAAAAAAGGAATTACTTGAAATACAGAATAAGTTATCACAATGAGCTCCATGTTGCTTACTGTCGAATTAATCGTCAACACAACAGTTTGTTGCCACTGGCATTCTGTTAAAAATAAGCTTCGATGACAATTAATATTTAACAACCATTATGATTACCGTGAAATCCGGAATATAACGCGCATATTTAACACAAAAAATACGATCCAAATTTACGGATGCGAGTTTTACGCCAGATTTTACGGTAATTTGAAAGGTAATTTTATTGTTTATTAATAATTAACCATTTGATAACATATTAAGGATTTTGAGAAACAATTGTTAGTAATTTTGTGATAATTATTTTTGAATTTTTATTAATAATTTTGTTAAAAAAATATATTTATGTACGCTGCGTTAAAACAGAAAGAAAGTGCATAAAGTTTCCAAACATTGATCAAGTAGATTTTCTCATTCCTATAATTGCATGTAATTCAAAAAACGTTTCATTTTAAAAAATGATTCTGAAATTTAAAAAAAAAAAAAACCTTTGGACTCTATCATAATAAAACATAAAAATGCCTATTTAGCTTCAATTAACAGATGACATTCAGGTCCCGATCCATCAGTTTAAATTTCGGTAGAATATCGATCATAATTACTGTTTGAATATCGATAGAATGCAACGATTACAATTAAATATATCGAATACACAACTGCTCATATACCCACGTAGCGTTTCTGAGAGAAAGTAATTACTCACGAAATATAACGATGGGTTCTAATGCATATACATGGTACATTGTTCACAATAACAATAGTAACAATCCATAAAAAAAAATTCTCTCTCTTTGGATCAAATTATAAAGAATGGAACGCAGTGGAAGGAATGTCCATAGAATTCAATTATTTTCGTATTATATCAAATTGTTGATGCCTGACGAATTACAAGAAATTAAATTCAGGAATTCCGAGAAAGTCAGCAAATGACAGAGATTTTTTTTTATATAACCTTCGATTATTTTTTCTCCTTCGGGTAAAATCGTATATATAATTACTAAACGATCATTAAATACAACTCACAAATCATTCAATTCGAATTATTTCGCAGAACATTCTTCGCTTAAAATGATTTAAGAAACACTAGCAGCAACAGAAGAGGTGAACTTTGCTATTCCTTATTAGCACTATCATTACGTTCTTAATAAGTTTTTTTTCCTCCCCGCCAGCGGTCATCTTTCTAGAAGAAGGGGAGGGAAGAGCGCGGGAGGACAGGTTTTTTAAACGCAAATGATAATAGACCTGAAGCGTAGGTAAAGGGGGCGGCGAAGAGTGTGGGTGAACTCGAAATCGTCTGGGAACCGACCGGATCTTATGCCAAGCGAGAGTTATTAATGCGAATACTGGATTCGAGGGGGGAGGGAGAGAGAAAAATAATCATTGGACACAACTCTTCCCTTCCAAAGCCGTTCGAAAGAATTTCGTGGTGGACTCCGCCCCCCGCTTTGATACACCTGCGCTCACGTGATCACAGCCACCCTCATACGGCCGAGCCTGTTACCCCAACTCCCTCCCTTGCGTCTACATTTTTTATCGTTTGGTGAGAGGGAAATATGGGGTTTGCGCTACGCACACACACGGGGCCTGGCGTCCCATTCAAGAAATGCCGCTGAATGAATTCGTGCAAAGGGAATGGATTTTTAATTAGAGGCGCACAAAAAGTTTCTCACAGGAGGTGAATGCTATCTATACAAAGGAATAAATGGTCCGCATTAAAGAAATGGAATAAAAAATGACAGTGGGATAGTTTTTGGCGGGACGTTTTGGTATTGGAATTTTCTCAATGTGGGAATTTAATTTCAGGGGAGGGGCCGCAATAGTCATCAGTCCATTCAGAAGCGATCGTCGACTGAAGGATGGGGAAAATAGAATATTCAAACAAATAAGACATTCAACAAGAGTAGTATGTCTAAAAAGATATAATTTTTAGTATCCACACCGAAGCAATCCAAATACATTGATAAAGGAGAGGAGACAGAGGAGTAATCTAGGACAGTGATACCCAACCTTTTTACTGCCGCGGACCGGTTAACATTTAATAATTTTCCCGCGGCCGTTGAGCGGGGGGGGGGGGGGAGACGTTGATTGTTTATATTTTATATTGTTTTGATTTTACAACTTTAATTCTATTTAAACAAGCCTTCAGTATAAAATACAATCACACTAAAAATGAGCATAAAGAGATTTAACATGGAGATTTTCATAAAAGGTTCGCGCATACCCGAGAGAAATACACCCCAGTAAATAAAATGAAAATAATTTAATGTTCCTTGTGCGGCCCGGTTCCATTTGATCCACGGACCGGCACCGGTCCGTGACCCAGAAGTTGGAGACCAGTGATCCAGGATATATCTAGAAGTACTACTCGACTTCGACAAAAATAAAGACGATTTCGATATCGATTCAATCAAAAGATATTTTTAAGCAGAATTCAAAAAGTAAAATTTTTAACATATTTCAGAATGGTGACGAATAATTTTATCCATGTCTCCATGAAGTTTCTTCCATGAGCTTTTAAAATTCATGGCATTGATTGTTTTTTAATATTCCTCTAGAACGGTTCTTCTGAGTAATAAATAAATAAATAAAAAACAGCAAAATATCATTCCCTAGAACTGCACAGATTCAAACCAGTGGCACACACAAGGGGGAAGGGTCCCCGGGTCCACCCCTCCCATAACCCTTGATTTTATTTCAACTGATTATATAGTCCTATGTATATAGTGCATAAAATTTACAAAACAATTGTTATTAAAAATTAAATTTATTAACTAATGCAGATTATTTATTCAATAATTTATTTTGTACTGTTTTTTTTTGTGCCTAACAATCGACAAAATCAAAATAATATGTTGGGCGGGGTTTTGGGGTATGAAACGTGAATGATGGATCTTGGACACCCTCTCTTGAAAAATTCTTGTGTGCGCTACTCATTCAAACAGTACCTTTTTTTCAACTTTTATCTTTAATTTTAATTATTTCGCATAGTTTAAAAACTTTTGAGACAGACACGAAGAAAGTTGCTCATTGAACACTATTGCTGTGATTTGTTGTGACTTTTTTCTGTAATGTTCCAATCTTTTACTTTGGTTCCTTTTTGTGTGCCGAATAAAAATTTAGAGTAACAGTTTAACACATTTGATATGTTACCCTTCTATTATTTTTTCTCTAAATTAAAATATTTTTAAAACTCTTTTATAACAAAGTGCAAAATATTTTACAAATAAAAACATTTTAGAATTTTGAAAATTTAAAATGCGTTTAATTTTGAGTTGAGAAAATATATAAATTATGATGCTTAATGTCAGAGTAAAAAGAGTTTGAAACTTATATATCCCTTCATCAGAAAAACTCAAAATATTCAAAAGGATTTTTAAAAAATTGATGTAAAACTTACAGAAATACCTTTTTAGAGTGTTTAATCGTAATTAAGTATACGCCTAATGTTGTTTGAAATAATCATAAAATAAAAGAGACACATATGAAGAAATCTGTCTCCATATCACAGTTTAATTGAAGTTTAAATCATTGTAATTGTTCTACATTTTTAATGAATCGTGTATATTTTAGTAAAATAAGCACACACAAAAATTAAGATTTGGGTCTTAAAATAAAAAATATAAACGTTTCTTTAATAATGAAAAAAAAAATTATACAAACTTTTCAAAAATTATTATTACCTAAAAGGTTTTTTAAATAGTCGGGATAAGAGGTGCATGTGAACTTTTGAAAACGAACGTCTCTGAATATAGAGTTATACTTCTAATTAACAATAATAATGGTAATTCTTATAACAAAAAAAAAGAGAAAGAAATGTACAAATGTGAACGAAATGGCGTTTTGAATAAAATAAATCTTTGAACCTGCAAATAATAATAATAATAATAAATAAATAACTCAAATAGCAAAAGAAAGAATTTCGGAAAAATAAGAATGACAAATACATAAAAAATCCATTGTATTACAATGACATTTACGGTTTCAAGAGCCGCAATGTCGCCAGTGGAACGGAAAACAGCAAAGAAATAAAACACTACAGAAAAAGTCTCCCTTTGCGTAAATAGCCTCACAAAAAGCTGCTGCCACCCGTTGGTTAAGTCCACCGTAATTCTGCACGAAATGATTCTGACATTTTAAAAGGCAGGAGAATATTTTCGCGCGGAGGCAAACCATCTCTGAAATCCCCTACGTAAACACGGCAGCACAGTCGATAGCGATTGTCTGGGTGTTTGACATTGAAGAGGGGCTTTTTTGAAAGTTCGGACGGAGCGGGAAGATTCCGCATAAAGACCACCCCCTGCGCGCGCACACAGTTCGGGGAATTCCGCCCAGAACATAATCTCTTGACAAAAACTCGAACTTTTAGGGGGAGGGGGGTAAGATCATGGGAACACGATGCTTGGCCGAGATAAGAAGTGCAGAAGCAAATTCTGGGGATTCGTTGCCGTTAGTGGGCTCTTGCAAAACCATTACGTCGATATGTATTAGTTGCATAATGCGGGGAGTGAGTGGGGGGTGGAGGTATGCGAAAGGGTCGGCACTTCTGGGAAAAATGAGCGTGATAAATGGAAGGGAAACTTTCGGAAGATGTAAACAAGGAGAGGCTCTCCTCGGGAAGACCAATGAGAATTTCCTAAAATATATTCAGGAATTTGATGTCTTCCTCAAAAAGGGAAATTTAATGGAAAGGGTCAATCAATCTCGTGGAAATTCTCTGAGGTATTCGAACGCAAGTTTAATGTCTAAGAACATTTATCAAGTTTTACTGCGAATATAAGAAGCATGCAAAAAAAGCTTGTTCAAAATAATCAGTCAAAAGAAAGAACAAATATTCACATATTATGCGAATAGTTTATTTTTGATAAAGGAATTCATGGAAGAAAATCAGAATATAAATAACAAAAACATGCGCATAAAAAAATAATATAAGTATTTAAAAGAGAGAGAGAGAGAATTCCGAAGAAAAAGTTTGGAAAGGAATTTGTTAAGATATCTTTAATGGAAATGAATAATTAAAACTATATATGTATACACAAACAATTAAAAAGGCAATTTTAAAAGAAACATAATCATTAAACATAAATGTTTTCAAGTATTCAACTTTATTTAAAACCAATACTCAATCAATAACAATTCTAATATAATAATTAATTACGTAAATCAAATCAAAGTCAAGCTAATCGTAAACAAACGATTTTAAATATTGCAAACAAAACTCCCCCCCCCCTTCGAATTTGGATTGGATAATTTAAATTAAATTCGTACATCTTAAGAAAATATCACGTTTAAAAAACAAATTACTGTATGCCAAAAAAATCATTTTACAATTATATTAAGCATATATATATAACGATCTGCAAATACGGTATTTTTTCCCACCATCTCGTATATAACTAATCTACGAAATAAAACGTGATTGACGATTCAGTATCTTTTTATAGCTTACAATATAAATTTTTAAAAATATTTACTCCAAACATTTTGATTTGTTAAACTTATATATGCATACACACCGCCTAGAAACAATTTCAGAAATGTTTTGCTGGTAATAAACTAATTTAAAACATACTCGAACAAGAATTAAAACTTTTTCCATGCAAAAACAGTTAATTTACAGTTCATAAGAGTATTAAAATAATCCATAAAATCTTCCCGAATAATTATGCAATGGATTTTTATGATCATGAAGATATAAAACATTGCAAGAGGGATTACTCAACCATTGGAAAGATAATAATCTAATTGTGCTCTGTACTAAAACCTGTTTTACGATTATTAAAAAAAAGTTCAAATGTAAATTAACATTCGAGGTAATAAAAGTACGAAGAGAAAAAAAGGGATTATTTTAAAGAGAAATTTGTAAATTTTTTTAAAGAAGGAAAATAGAAGGGTAACTTATATATATAATCGGAACGTGTGGAAAAGAGTTTTCATACAATTTAATATTATAATAATTATTGTTATTAATTCACGTGATTTTCTGAAATTTTTATTCATTTACAAATTATTCTTTTTCTCACCACAGATGGAGATACCTTATATTTATTTCATATAAATAATAAAGTATGTATATAAATATATTTCTTCAATTCATTTTAATTAATATTATTTTATCATTATTAAAATAATATACTTTTCGAACGTAACTAATTCGTTTTTATGTGTGATATCCTTCTTCTTTGAATTTGCTTTATTAGTAACTGAATCTGGCAATAATTAGTTAGTTGTCCTTTGTGATTCGAACTATGGTCCATACATTTTAGGTATAAGTATTTGTTAATTAATAATGGATTCAGAAGATCTATGAAATATAATATTTTGGATTATAACTAGAGTATTATAAACAGATAAGAAGAGATGGTTGGTTGAAACTGGTTTTAACCCCACTAAAAACACACTGAATTTCTGCAGTCAATTAACCAACTTTTCTGTTGTAGTTATTTATTAGTTTAGCTCACAAAAATACGATAAGAAAAAGACTATCTTAAAGCACTTAGTCCTTCCCAGATTCCATCGAACATTTAAAAGTCGAAATAAATTGAAAGTAAACTATAGTCTACCCCCTCCCCGCCTTTTTTAAGCGAAAATGTCTTTCTTTGTACTCCTCCGCATGAAAATATCCTTGGCACATAAGTGTTTTTCAGAAGCTTTGAAAAGATAATTTTAGCATACACCAGTTTTCATTTCAAAAACTGAAATTTATGCGTTGAGAGAATTGTGTAATCTCACGGAATGTAAACAGATCTTACCAACACTTTTCCCAGACGAGGGAACGAAATTTATTTCTGTCTTAGTGAAAACGAGGTTTCTAAAAGCAATATTTTATGACGCCGATAACATCCGTTTACGAAAGAAGAAATATTATTTAACCATCTTATCTAATTCGCTTCCATTTTATTTTAATAAATTTATAATTACAGTATAGCACTTCCAAATAGGAACACATCTATTTCAGGGACAATTCTGTTTGCTCCAGTACTTTGAATGAGGACTTTAATGTATTCACCTCTTATTAAGGAGCATTGTAAAAAAATGTTCAAAAATAAATGGATTAGAGTAATAAATAAAAGCTCTTTGAAAAACAGCTTTCAAAGACAATTTTGTGTTCAATGAAAAATACTACATACTACTTTCAAAGCTTCCCCCCCCCTTTTTTTTTAAAAAAAAATCAAATATATTTATAGCATAATGTTGGGGTAGACAATAGAGTACTTAGCGCTGTTGAGCTTCAATCTCCAGTCTTAACATAGTAATAACAATGCATGTTCTCCAACTTACCTAATATTAGAAAAAATTATGAAATACTAAACTATTTACTTAAAATAATTTAAACATTTTAAAATCAAATATTTTTTTTTTTAAATTAAAATGCAGAGAAATAATTTAGAAAAGAAATGAAAACCGAAAGAGTTTTGTATCTAACCTATTCCAGTGCTCGAAAAATCCGAGTTTTTAAGAGAAATTGGAAGTGAAATTTTTTTTGTGTTCTGAGATAGCAATGATATATTTTTTGATTGGGTTAGTTAGCAGTACTTTTTATATTTGTTTTAGAACACTAAGAGCAGAGAGTTGAAGAAAATAATAAAATGTGTGAATTTAGAAACACAGAAATGTGTAACTTATAAAAAAGAGGTAATTTATGAAAAAACAGGATCAATTAAAATGTATCTTAGTATTTGGGAATTTAAAGTAGGGATATATTTGTATGCTTTCAAGTAAGAACTTGTTGAATTGTTTATTTTGTTTTAAAAAAATTTGATTGTCTTCTAATTACCAGGAATGATTTTGATTTAACCGCTGTGTTATGGTCAAAGTTTTTAATGAATCGCTGAGCATTGAGAACGCGTCTAAGAATTGCTGTTTTGCACAGTTTCTAAATACTATATGTTTTAGTAGTGTGTTCTGAAATACGGCAGGCGTAGGTCAGTATCGGTGTTTGAGGATTAGAGTTTTAGATAAGCAGTTCATTATGTCTGCTTAATGTGGACCTGCGTGAGTGAAAATAATTTCAGCAGTATGATTAACTTTCTTTATGATGTAAGCAATACGTTGTTTAAAAATGAGTTGTTTGTCCAATATCTTCTTCTTCTTAGCCAACACCCACCCTTGGCTGTTGGGCCATTAGGTGACGCGCTGACCAGTAGAAATGGGTCTCCTTGAAAATGCTGTTTTGATCATTTAGTTTATTTTTTAAGTTTTGGTTATTTAATGTTTGTTTAATATGAGACCAATGTATTTGGTGCATTGTTATGGCATAATAAATTAATCCAATTGCAAAAGAGGAATGTAAGGGACAGAGAAAAAAGTTCAACACTAATCAGTTCGGCGCCTTGATTGATACACAGAACTATAAATAAGGTTGCACATCGTTGTGGCGTGGTTATTATTATTTATTATTATTATTATCAGTAAAAAAAACGCTCACTTAGGAAATACTGAATTCTTTTAAAATAGCATTTAGCACTTGTAACATTTACAAGGACTTAAATAATATCTTCAATTGTAAATTGATTTCAGTGCATTAGCAAACTGTAAAGCAATAAAATGGGACCAATGGGAAAGAAAAGGTGAGGATCTAGCTGACTGGATTACCCGCCTCGAATCTCACAATGCTGATAGAGTAAAATTTTTTTAGTTCTTGGCTAAGAATGGAGAGTTTTTGTGCTTGTGTGTTATTTTAACATACGTTATCTACTATGGCTTCAAAGAGAAAAAGATTAACATTAAAACAAAATGCTCACGTAATTCATGTAGCAGAAATTTAAAATGAAAGTTTCACGCAGAAATTTGGAATAAGTAAAAGACAAGTAAATCATGAGCTTAAGGACAGAGAAGAAATAAAAATGTATTGAATTATTAATTCAAATGAACATCCCAAGATTGTAAAATAAATACACGTGATAGTGTTCCTTATTATATATTATTCATTCAAAGTTTGGTACAATCTCAATTTTCAATTAAATTACATTTTTTATAATGTACCCTCCAAGGAAGGGATACCTCTTTTAAGGGATAAAATGTCTGGTCCGGTAGTTGCCCCTTATTAGAAGGTGTTTATTTCAATTTAATATTTACTATGCCATTTTGTTACAGCTCTTCACTAGCGAAAAAAGGATCATGTAACAAGTTTTAAGAAAAGAAAAATGACGGAAAACAAGTTATTTGGATAATTTAAAGCATGAAAATGATTAAAATGAACGAATGCACATTTTTTAAGAAAACCCTTAGCATAGTATTAATTGTAACTTAAATTACAATTATTTCATCATTTGCGCTCGAATATTGGGATTAATTTTTTTTCATTCGAACGTTTATATTTAACGTATTTAAATAGCTGAATGATAATTAAAATAAAATGAATGTTTCTGTAATGGCACATTAAAATATTTCAAATTGATTTAGCAACCATAACAGTAAAAATCTACCTACAGCTCTGACACAGAGTAGCACGAGATGAAATTAATATCGTCAAAGCACGAAATTATATGCAAATTACTCGATCAGTATTTCAATAATGATGAAAAAGAATGGATTATTAGTAAGGTATTTTTGTTCTTTCATTCAGTTAAGTAGAATACAAATTGAAATCACTATTCTACACAGCAAAATAAACATTGAAATATTTATTTCACATAATACATATTTAAAATGTGGTCCTTATAAAAATTTTATTTATTTTCGTAAGATGTTCTTTTAGTTCAAAAATATTTGATTTGGAAAAAAATGATAAGCAGAAACACACACACATATATATATGCGTGTGTGTGTGAAAAAATGAACTCAGTAAACTGGGCTTTTTTTATCCGCACAGTGTGACGACTCCATTCTAGAGCATTATTTAAAATTTTAAAAATGAAGTTAAAACAATATTTGTATTTAAATTAGTACAAAAACTCTGTCACGTGATTTTGTAATCTTTGACTCAATTTTATTCATCAATATAATTAAGAAAAAATTGTCTCAGTGAACTGCAACAATTGAAGACATTTTTAAAATTTTGTTGAACTTAAATAAAAAAGCTGTTTTATTGATCAAAAATGTAAAAGCTACTTCCATAAAATATATATCAAACAAATTTTAGTTACAATCTGGTAAAACCATTTCGTAAACAAGGCTTAAGAAGCAATTTAAAAAAAGAAAAAAAAGAACCCTAATACAAGCCGATTATTAATTACGAAACCTTATCCGGCATAAAACAATGGCGGCGTGGAACACTTTTAAAGCAACATCAATGTGATCTTCAACTTTAATGAATCTAGGAAAGCAGGGAAAAAAACGGAGATTCACAAAAAGCAGGGGGGGGGGGGAGCGTGACTCTTTGACAGACTTTTAAAGCCTAAGTTTACGAAGTCCATCTTTCACAGTCTCCTAAAATAATAGGCCTGCAACTGACAAATGAATGAGCGCCATTTTTATTTTTTCCTTCCACCACCGACTCTTTTTATGTTCTTATTTTACCCACAATAACAAAGGGAGTCTTTACCACTTTCCGGTATAATAAGCATTTAGAATTTTTCACTTCGCTCCTGTGGGTTAAAGGGAGAAAAAAAGTGGCTTCTAAGAGAGGAAAAAGTCGCCGCTAATGATCTCGTGGACTAAAGCATGGAACGTCCATCTTTCCCTAACAAAAAAGCGCCGTAAAAATACTTTTTACAACCCATAAACATCAAGTATCTTCTGCGATGGCATTCGCAATCAAGTCTTCATGAATAAACCATCAGGGCTCGAAATTTTGCTCTCTTCCTGCAGGTGTACTCGTGGGTGGGTGGGGAGAGGATAGCACGGAACGTAATTTATGTCTCAAAGGGCACAAAAGGAAATTAAGCCCTCTCCTTTGAGCCGGAAAGAATGCGAGAGTATTTATTTTCACTATGGAAGTTGATGGCCACTTTCGCAGCAGAATTCACACGAGTCCGTGGCAGTAAAAGAAATGTTGCAGAATAGGGGCTGAGAACTGGAGTGCGGATACGGTCATGATTTACTGACCTCCAGAATTTAATAAAGAAATGCAACAAATGGAAAGGTATACCGGTTCTTTTCCATATTCGCTGGTCTGTCTACAAACAATTCAGGTTATAAAAATAAAATAAAGCAACTGAAGTTTTTCGGATGACAGTCATTTTTGTCAAAGAAACATTCTATTTTGTTGGAGGTGATGTTTTCACAATTTGATAAAAAAGAGAAAAAAAGTTCTAAAAAATATTATGTTATTTCTTTTACGACATTCACCTCAATGATATTTTATATTAAATAATCTTTAAGTAAATATTTTTTTGTATCAAAAGAGGGTTCTTTTTGTTTTCCTTTTAAATGAAAACAAAATAAGTTATTAATTCACACGAGCATGAATTTTGTACTCTATGTATGCATTCACTGGAGTATTAAAAAGTAATTTTTCTCAACATTTTTATGCATATAATGCTTCACAAAAGAAGAAAAAAAACTCAACTTTACCAAACAACAAAACAACTCGTGGGAATAATAGTCTTACTAAATTGCAGCCAAGAATATTGCAAAACAGTTGCAGTCACAGTTAAAATCCCATTATCCAATAAACGAGTCACTTTCTGGGATTAATCTTCTTTTAACAGTTACATTTTTTGAAATGAGACTATATCGAACATTTTCCTCGATTTTAATCGAAAGGGAAGGAAAGAAGAATGATGCGACAAAAAAGGGGGCTGTTTTTAGAGTTTTTCACCGAAAGCCAGCAGCACGTGTTTTCTTTCTGCACAGGTCACCAACTCCGATTTCCGCCGCTGAGCAAATGGTGCGAATGTGTGAACTTAATGGCGCATGAAGTTACCAAAAAGGCCGAACTGACCTCACGCTGGGAGCCATCAAAAGCAAGAACACTTCTTTTTTTAGTTCCACAAAACTGGATACAAGAATAGCACAACCTTCAAGAGTGACAAAGAGTCTATACTCATTCGATTAATAATGAAATCTAGACAATAAAACAAACAGCCGCCATTATGCAATGAAGAGTGTTATTACCAAGAAAAATACAGAATTAGTTGAATATAATATAAACTATACAAATAACCTTGTAAAAACTTTACGTGACAAGGAGGGGGGGGGGCTCAGATATTTTGAGACAGATGCCATTTTAAATCACAGAAACAGTAATTATATTTATAATAATTAATACCGTAATTGTGTGTATCTGGTTTCATTGCATACATTTTTCATTACAAATTCTTCTTCTTTTATTCATTTTGGATTGTTTAGTTGCAAACTAAATTATTTCTATGCTGATGGGTTCAAAATGTGTGGCAACACTAATAAAGCATGCACTTCTGTGTAAAGAGTTTGAATCTGGCATTTTCTATGAATTAAAAGTTAGTATAGATGCAAAAAGTAGCGGATTTGGTGTATAAAGGTTTATTTTAAATTTATGTAAGTCTTTCTTTTAATTTAAATCACTTTCTGCTCAGTTCAATTAAAATCCCTTTCTGTTCAGAGATTTCTGTGCTATCTTAGTTTGCTGCAACGAATTCTAAATAAATTGCAAATTAAATAACATTAATTTAGTTATAATATTATTGCATGGATTAAAAATAATATAATAATTGTAAATGTAAACGTTAAAGGTGGTTTTTTTTTTTCACTTTCAGATTATGTAAAATCTACAAATAGTTATTTATCTTTATTATAGGTAAGCCATTCACAGTGGAGGACATTGGTAACTATTTACTTCGAATTTTATTGAGAAGACTTGCTTATTAAAATGTGTCATTTTAGATACAATAATTAATGTTAAGATGCTATGACAACATTGAAAAACTTATTTTTGTTTATTTATTTTTCTAATTTGAGTCTGAATTTTAGAACGTTTCGCAAAAATAAATTTAGCTGAACAAGAAACTAAACTAGGAATGTTTCGGCACAACTTTCTGATGTTGTTCGGCTCTCTTTGGTACTGAAAAACCTTCGTCTGGTTTCTTCGAATTCGTCAATTGGACTGGTGACAGGCGAAAGAGTCAAGGGCAAGGCCCACATCCAGTTCGATTTCGGTTGCGGCTAATGAGAAGGCGGTAATTGGGGGGAGAAAATGTGATTATTCATGGGAGGGCGGTGCCTCTTTTTCACACGAAGGTGCGTCCGACTTGTTCGCTAAGAAACTGGCTCTCAGAGAAAAGGAAACGATGGCCACCACCAGGCCAAACGCTCTGACCCAGGCTTCACATGCATACCTGGGGGCCTTTCACAAAGGGCAAAAAGAAGAATGGAAATATTATGAAATGAAGTGATGTTGGTGGATAACAATTGTGTGTTGCAAATAAGTTTCAGGAGAATAATGTGAAAATGAATGACGAATAATTCTCTTTTATATAATAGTGTAGTTTCAGTTAATAAAGAAGAGAAAAATATTCCACAAGAACGAATAAAGACAGAGAAGGAATTTTAGCAAAATGCCTGTATTTAAGAATCGAAACCATTCACACAACGAATTACTCTGTCCTTATTTTTAATAGCGTGAAACGCAAGTTGTCAAACCACGTAAGAAATATTTATAGTAAATTAATTACATGAAGCTTGGAATCGTTTTACTTCGATCATGAAACAATGAATACAGCTTAGCTTGTATATTCTGTACTGAAACTTAAGCTCCCCGTTAAATATATAAGTATATCTGATTTCTCTTCCCCAAGAAAAAAATTAAGTGAATATTACATAAAATTTTCAAAAATCTATAAATAAAATGAAATTACGTTTTTCCATAACAAATATTTTTTTCATCTGGCATTGAATATTACATTTATAAAAAAAAATAACTGTTGCTTAGTAAATTACTTTGAAAACGTTCTTGTTATTTAATTTTAATTCATTTGTTTTCAAAATAATTAACAGTATCATTAGTTAAGGTACTGACAATTGAGAAATTTCTTATCACAGTAAGTTTCATACATATAAAAATATAAGAACATTTCAAAGCAAGTCTTGACAGAGACAACATTTGACAAAAAAATAATACACTAGATAGTTATAAATTATTATACGACTTGATATAAATTTAAATTCCTATCTGGAACTCTTTTTCTTTAAAAAAAGTAACATGTTTCATCATATGGGGGGGGGGGGGTGATAATATTTTACATAGGCTAACAATTTACAAATACCTCACCTCTAAATACAGAAAAATAATAATTTACAATTACATTCATGATGTAATGAAAACGAAAAATGAAATATAACTTAAAATGTTCGAGTAGAGAAACATATTAAATTGGGTGTCAATTTTTAGATTAATTTTTATAGCGTAGCTTCTTTTTTTTTTCACAACATGTTAAATCTCTCAACAATATGTTGCATTTTACTCATCATTTTGATATTAAGCCTTCAATAATATGGAAAAGTTTCAAATAAGATTAAAAGTGTTGCCGATGTATTATTATTATTATTTTTTAAAAAAAGCCTCTATACGTTGTAGAATATTTTAAACACTAAGAAAAGGGGGGGGGGACCCTATATATATTTTTTTATTTAAATTACGTAGCCATATTTTGCATTTCATAAAGCAAAATCAGTTCTTTTTCGAATAAATATTTTCAGTTTATTTATTATTTTACTGAAAAACATCTGTCCTTACACAAAAAGTGACCTGCCTTCAAAAAATATTCCTCACTTATACAAACGTTCATAAAATATACAAAAGAAAAAGAAAAATGCTTAAGTACTTCAGATGGAACCCAATAAAATACACATTACTGTGTATTATTCCCTTTCAAATAATTTTTTTTGTAAAACATTTTTCCTTGCCAAATTTCTTTTTTATTGACTATAATTTTCCGCCGCATTATACGTTTACTTTCTCCGACAACAAAATGCCTAAAAAACGACGATTTAAATTCTTTGAAACCATGTCTATGAAATAAGCTAGCCTTCCTTTCGCCTGTTCGCATTACAATAAAGAAGAATAGAACAAAAATGCAATATGAAATACTTTTATGACGGAGTTTTTGAAGTTCAGAAAACTGACACAAGATTCTAATGGCGTGTTTCCACGTCTCGCTTCGTTTCACTCCAGTGCATTCGAACGTTAGAACGAAAGCAGACGATCATGTCCCATGTGATTATTAACACTGCTCGAGAATCATCAAAAGAATAAATCACATGATACGCAAGGAATTCGAGAATTTTCAAACGTTTTTTCAATTATGTGCAAGATTCAGAACTCGTGGGAAAACATTTTGAACCTTTTTACTATTGTTCTAAAAATAAGATCATTGAATTAATGTAATAAATTTAATTATTTATTTATTTTGCACTTAAAAAAATGGAAGAACAGGCAAACGAATTAAAATATCAGGGCTCCAGAATTCATACCAAGTTTTTGTGAGTTTATATATTTTATAAGATTTAGAATCGAGTCTAAAATCAAAAATAAAATAAAATCAAAGTCATTAACAAATTTTATGGGGAAAAAAACATGAATTTTTATGTAACAAAAACATGTTTTTGTTGTTGTTTTACATTGCTTACTTTAGCTACATTGTAAATAATTTTCTGGAAACGTCGTCTTTTTTTTGAAAAAAAATTATAGAGTGCATTTATGATTTGTAAGATAAAATGAGTTATTTTGGATAAAAAAAAAATAATAATAAGGAAAACAGTCTAAAAGGATTAACAACAAAATATAATGCAGAAAGGTGAAAATTTCTTCCAATAAGTCTTATCCAAATGGCATGTTAGTTCTGATTTATGTTTGTAGAAATTTTACATACTAACGGTTGTATCAGGTAAAAAAAAAAAAATACTGAAACATCCAATTCTCATTCGAAAAAGAGAAGGAAAAAAACCCACCAAACAATTTTAATGACTTTAAATAGTATATAAACAGATCAAAAAAAATATTTTCATATCACATCAAAATTAAAAAATATTTTAACTTTCAGAACAATTCTGTTTTTGATGATCATTTATAATAATTTTTAACAGATAAATAAAAAAAAATTAATTTTTGCTGATAGAGGGGGGGGGGGGGATTAAACAAAAAAAAGTGTACGTGCTAAGAACTCAGAAAGGATCTATATTTATTTCGGCAATGCTGATTCAACTTTTGGAATATTCTCAGCATTATAAAAAGAACGACATTCAATCTTTTTTTAATTATAATTATTTTAAAACGAAACACAGTAAATAATCTCCCCCCCCCCCTCTATCCTGAAAGGAAACCGTCGATCAGTACATCCACCACAACGTGCAGCATTCCCCATAATTAGAAAAGAAAAGCGCTATGTGTTATTTGTTGCAGGTGCTTTATGAGCAGAGAAACTGTTCAAAAGAAAAATAACAGGGGAACAAGTCAATAAAGAAGAAATTTGCGGCCAATACGCCTACTTTACAATTTCACCCTCCCCTCCTAGTATACCTTATCTTTCCAAGTTGTTATTAAAAAAAGAACTTCTTCAGGGGATAGGAGGGGTTTGAAAACATTCCGAAAGGGGGTCAGGGGTGAGTCAGAGGAATGCAGAACGCCGCTCTTCCATTCCCACGTCATTGGACGGCCATACTGGTTTTGAAACGTTTTTCTCTTCGTTTATTTTATTATTTGCTTCTACTTCTCCCACTTTTTCCATTTTTTTTATTTTTATACTTCTCTCGTTCATTCTTATTTTTTTTTTTTACTAAAAGAGGAAGGGATGGCAACACGCTCCGACACGTCCGTCGATGCTGTGCGAATGTAGTATTTTCGAATTCGTGTTTGTGTCGCTTCTTTTCTTGTTCCAGCGAGGGAAAAAGGCAACAGGAGAGAGATTATCAGATTAAGGACTACCATTTAAAAAAAAGAACATCAACACAAAAAATAAATTTGATTACTGTTTCAGAACACAGAATGATTACGAACAAGAAATTTGAAACAGAATTCGATAAGAATGCAAAATTCCACTACTTTTTTTTCAGGTCATACATATATACATGTCTGTAAAGAAAATAGATATAAGGGACAATACTGAATTCTAACCAAAAACTTCGTAAATCTTGTTTAAAGTAGAATTCTCTCTCCAATAATATTGTAACAAATAATAAAATCATTGAACTTTTTTTAAAAAAATTATTATCATAATGCGATATCACATTTCTGTGTTCTTTTTTTCACACATATAAATATAACCATAAAAATAAGGATTCTTCCGAGGAGTTGATTTTTGAATAACTTTTAAGAATCCACAACACAAAAGAAACACAGAACTCTGGTATAAAATATGAAACAAAGGTGGTAATGATTGAATGTATAAATATATATATATATATATATGTGTGTGTGTGTGTGATAATTCATTTCAATTTTCTCTCGACGGATTTTAATTCATAATGGTCTTAAGACCTCAAAGACTTCGCGTGATAATCGATTTTCAGCTTACCCGTCCTATGGGAAATAATCACTACTTTTTCTCCCAAAATATTAGAACGCTATAGTTTTTAAAAACAGGATGATGCAATCTTGTATCACCCATGTATTCGGACAAATCAGAAAATCCTTTACTGAAAATAATAAGATTCTAACAGCTTCCGGTTAGCCAAAACTACAAAAGGTTGAGATCTCGGGAGTGATCAAGGAATGTTTTGTGATCGTTCAGTAAACCGAGCGTGGTTTTGTCCTGCTTTATATTTTGCTGCTCATTTCATGATTGTGTAAATTAAATGTGCCTCTAAAAATTCCAAGCCTCTCATGCCTCAACGACTGCAACAAATAAATTTAATTCATCTCAAAATATCATATTACAAGTTAAAAATGTCCTAATCCAAGTCCATAATGTATCATATATGCGCACTCTCTCTCGACAATTTCAATTTGCTCCGGGAATGATCCTTTTTTTCTCAAGGAATAAAATAAATAGAAGACAAAACTCATGAAAGGGCACTTAAATAAAAAAATATTAAAAATTTATAAATATTTAATCAGAGAACTACAGAAAACTATATTTGAAATATATGCTTTCAGAAAAAAAGCAAGCATGAAAAGAGGGAAATGAAAATCCAGCTTATTCTTTCTTTGATGGAAAAAAGATGTTACAAAAAAATGATACGTTTTCACGAATGAGATAAAACACTAAAAGAAATCTTGACAGACCAAACACAAAAAATGATCTTTAGAGAGAACAACTTCAAAAACATATTAATTTTTTTTAAATCACATAAACTGCAACTCAGTAAGTTGTATGCATTAATTAACACTGTCTCTTCGGAACGACAGACAAACAGAGATCTAGTCATTCATTAATTCACTTCACTTTCCTCATTGGGTGATGGAATGGGAAACTATTGTTGTGACCCGAAACAGCTGTTTTTTCTATAAACATTGACTTGTGTGACGTCGCGGGTAACTATGGGAACGGCTGTCTGCTGACCTCTGGGACGCCCACCCTTGCATAGTTGCCAGGACGACGGGTTACCCTTTCAGCTCTCAGCTGATAAAATAAAGCGAAACGGGTCCACAGCGTCACTTCCATGAAACCATAAACACATACAGAATCTAGTCGTAGTATTTTACCATCAAATAAATTCTACAGCAACAAAAATGTGTCAAGCGAAAAATGTTTGAGCATGGAAAATGTGTGCTGCAGTGATTCTGTATGAAATATGGAAAGTGGTACAGAGAACGTTTTCTTTTTTTTATTGTAGAAGCAGGTGATTCAGACACATATTCTTTGGTTAAGAGATAAGTCTCGTAAATAATTCAAATTTTGACTCTGAAACCTCAATATATTTCGTGGAACTGAATTAACTGTCCTGTAGTTGGTTATATATAGTTGTTCACAATTTTCTTTATATTTCACTTCTTTTTTGTTGGGGACTTATTTTTAGTTCGCAAAAGAATTTTGGCTGATAAACAGGATTAAAAAAGAATTATTTCAGTTTTTTTAAAATTAGTTCATGATGTTAACGAAGGTACATTTACCACATTTGTTTTCATGCAACTTTCATTCAAATTAAAGGCCTGAAAAAAGTTTTTTAATGCACACCCACACAAATACTTATTACAAATGTTAAATACTAATCTCCAGAAAACTGTGTGTACACAATGTTTTATAAAGATTTAATTCGAATATATTCATATGAGAGAGAAAAATTACACACATTAATCAATACTTTTATTGTTGTTTTTTAAAAAATCTGATGGATTGAAGTATTACAGCTCCATTATTTCTTATGAGTAGTAAAATGATGAATTTAAAACAGGTAATAATAATAGTAAAGATAAACATAGGCTAAAATATCTAGAACTCAAAAAAGAATTCAATTTTTAAAAAATTCACAATGAAAATTTCAGCAGGAACCTGCCTTGAATTTATCAGTTAACAGTTTTTTAAACCAATTTGTTGTTTATTTATCAATTTGTCAATTATCTTTCCAACTATTTTTAAAATTTTCTTTTTGCTAAAGGCAATGGTTTTTTAATTAAAATTAATTGCATTTAAAATAGAATTTTTTTCATTTATTTTATTTTTGATGGTTCGACGGAAAAAAAACTAACACGTTATAAAAAAAACTTTCATTGCATATATATTCTACATGCATTTATGAACATTACATATTTAGTAACGGACCTAGTTTCTCAACAGGAGAAAAATTTTAAGTGATCTGTCTTATTTTTCTAATATTATAAGGGGAAGGTCCTTAAAAACTATCAGTTTAACTTTAATTTATATATGGAATCATTAGAAATTGATTAAATGTTTAATTATTTATACTTTTTTAATTGTGAGAGCCTGCTGAAAATGTGTAATTAAAAAGGATTTTTAAGCAAAATTTCAAATTACAAATGTGTGCGTTTTCACTCACTAGCCATATATTTCAGATTTATTTACGTATCACCTCACTGTTTGTGAATATTTTTATTTATTTGGATTAATTTTGCTCGGTTCAAAGTAGTTTTGAAACGAGACATATGTCGATGTAAGCCTCTATAACAGACATCAGAATTCTTTCTTATATTCCAGACTGCGGTTAATCTTCATGAAAAAACTATTATTCTGTAAACTAGACAACATTTGAAAAAATATTTCAGTCCTATAACAGGTTGTATAAAATGACAATGGAAATCGAGAGTAGTACACATGGTAGTCCATAGTATACAACAGTGATCCCTCTTGGGGTTCCACCAGTCTCAATAAAAAATCGAAAAGAAAATTATAAATGCATATTCAAAATGATTCTCGTTCTATGAAAAGTTTGCATAACCACATATACTTAATGCTCACCCCAGTCATTAAAACCGAAAATTTTATTTTCCATAACTTTATCTTGTAATATTTTTAAACGTTTATTATAATATAATAAAAACACATTAAAACGTTCTTTTTTTTCTGCTTACATATATATACTTTCCCAGGATCTTCGAAATAATTTTATACTCGTTTGTAGAATGTTTTGCAAAACTAAACAGTTTTCTATTGGGAAATATGCCGTTCTTTCATTTGCAGAAAGAAATACCTATAATAAAGGTGAGAGAACTCCTTATCGATATATCAACAGACTTGACGTCAAAACTTAATCAAGAACAGCTCCTAAGTTTTAGGTTGCAAATTCATGCAAAATACTCAGGAATTCTCACACAGCTATACATGTTATAGCCATTCAGAACAATATATTTAACGGGAAAATATTTCCCAATGTGAGTGGCAACAAAAACAAAATAAATGCAAAGTATGAAATGAGCTCGCAGATAATTTCAATAGACCTAGAGTTCGACAGCTTTTGTGAAAAAATTCAAGCACGTATCCCAGTTATTAAATATAATTCATGAACAGGTGACACTTGGGTTACAAATTAATATTATGTAAATAATGAGTAAATTATATTAGAATTACATTAAAATTTTTAATAACTAATACAATGCTTTTTTTCTTTACATAAAGTATCTATAATATGTTGATCTACTTCAAATATTATTTTAAGATATGTTTTTCTAAGAATATAAGTGGAATGGGTTTCTGCGAGAACGCCTTGTAGTTCCGTGATTAAAAAAGTTTGAAGACCACTGGTCAGTGGCGCACACAAGGGGGCCGTGTCCTGGGGTCTGGACATCCCCCAAAGCCCTTGATTTTTTTCGATTGAAGATAATCCTATATATATATAAAACGTAAAATTTAATTAAGTACTTGCTATTAACAATTTATTTTATTAATTATGACTAATTATTAATTCAGTAATTTATTTTTGAATGTTTTTTTTGTTAACAAAATCAGAAGAATCAATTGGTGTTGTCTTGAGGTATAATACGAATTGGGGGACTTTCAACCATAGACCCCTCCCCTTGAAAAATGTTTGTGTGAGCTACTGCCCTGGTGTACAACATTCATATACCAAATAAAAGACCCTTTCCCCCAAACGACCGGAGAAAGGTGGTGGCAATACCTCATGTGGATTAATTCTCCCCTAATAGCTATTTTCAAACCTAAGCCGCGAACAAAGACATACAAATACAAATACAACTTCACAGTAGTGGAGTGACCAGGGGTCACCACTTTCACAAAGAGAAATAGTCTTGGAGAGGAGCTGAAAGAGAGGCATGGTCGGGAAAGAGGGGTGTTCACGAACACCAGAAGAAATGGATGGGGTGGATTTCTTCGGGCTACTAGCGATTTGTCAACAGAATGGTTCACTGCTCGGGGTCAAGAAATTAGCAGCGAATGTGTACAGGAACATGATCCTTCTTTTTGGGGTTAGTGGACGAATGTCACATGAGTAATTGACCAGTCACACACTTCGCTAGCTTTTACTGAAAAGTTTTCCCGAGGCTGAAAATAAAGTATTGCCCTTGCCTCTGTGTATAAGAAAGACTTTTAAGTTGTCTTAGCTATTCCCTGTAGCGCTTTTTGTGGCATCGGTAGCCTAGTGGTCATGGTTACGTAGCCAGCGCTGTAGAGTAGCGGGTTTGAGTCCTGATGCCATGAAGATTCGCCGTATAGAGAGGATGACGCACGTTAAATTCGTCATGGCTCTAAGTCCTTATGTTGGTGTGATGCAGGGAGCTCAAGTGTCATCCTCGTCACGTGACCACGATTGAAAATTACGTGGTCTGACTCTATAAACACTCACTCACTGATGCTCGTTAGACATCCTATTTTCGTTCGAATAAGAATTTGGAACGTTACGACACAGTTCGATCTCTTTCGAAAGTTATTTTTACTCTCGGTAATACTGGATTTGAGTGATTCCAGCGAAGGTTTTTGACATTTAACAAACATTATTCAGTAATCATAGAGCTGATGCGTTTTACGACAGATTTGCGTGTAGGTATCAGTGGCGCACACAAAGGGGGGGGGGGAGTCGGACCCTCCCATAGTTCTTGATTTTTTTCGATTGATTATAATCCTACGTTTATTTAACGTAATATTTAATTATAATTTGTTATTAATAATTAATTGTATGAATTAATGCTAATTATTTATTCAATAATTATTTTTGCTGTTTTTTGTTTTCGAAAATCGACAAAATCAAATGAATATGTTAGACGTCGTATTGGAGCATGTGTGATACGAGAATGGTTAACTTTCAACCCTTGATTCCCACCCCTTGAAAAATTTCTGTGTGTGCTACTGGTATGTATTAGTTTTTACACAAAGCCGTGAAATAAAAGATAACTATATATATATATATATATATATATATATATATATATATATATATAGGATAATGTTTTTTAAAATAACTAAAAAAATTTTAATAGGTAAAATTTAGATTTTGAGAATTTTACAAGGGATTTTCGTACAAATTCAAACGAGAGAAATTGTTCGATAAATATGTTTTTAAAACATTTTAAAGATTATCTTCTCGCATTCAGTTGCTGTAATTTCAAAGTAACAAAAACACAATTATAATAATGATGATAAAATCCAATTTCGGGGATAATAATCCTGCGAATATATAATTACACGCGCTTTCAAAGTGAGACAAATGACAATTACTGAAAATACGACAAAAGGCAAACACAAAATCATATCTTAACACACCTTAATGAAAGTGATTATATTGATATCCTAACAACGTTTGACGCCGGTACGTGAAAAAAGATCAATAGTTTTTTCTCAAATAAATTACATATCATCACATAACTTATGAAGCAGTTAACGGTTAGAAGATAATCAATACTTTCAAAGCAAAAGAAACTGTGAACAATGCAAAGATGAAAAAAGCCCCAAACTCTTCAAATTATACCATCTACCGTGAAGTTATGGCACATAAACCATTATTAAACATGACACTTAATTTCCAAAGAGAGAGCTTCATAAAATCATCCATTTTTTTTCCATTCCAAAATCTTGGAATTTTTTTCTCCTCCATTCCGTGGAGATAACATAACAAAGCAGATATGATTGATGTCGGCGCACTTGCAAAACCCAAACCGTCTTCGAACGAAGGTGCGAACGACGCATTTGCACTAAGTGATGAAACCTGACGCTTCCTTTTATCTCACCAAAAACAATGCATATGGCAGAGGATGGAATTTCAATCCCGGCCAGGAGATGTGCATGTCCTTCACGCTCCAGCGGACATTCTCACTAGTTCTTGATTAGAACGAATCCGAGAGGAAGGGGGAGGGGAGCGAGAAGGATAAGGAAAAACCTGTTGAATCATCAATTCAAGATTTTCACTCTGGTAATGAGATTTTTCGATGCTTAAACGAGTTACCAGCAGCTAACGTTTCACTGGGCACTTTGTTTGGTTTATTGCATTTTTTTTCGATGGGATGTTTTGAAGTGAAAAGGAAGCGATCCGCCTTTTGACACTTGACTGAGTTCCCAGAATTTTGAATCACGTCTAATGGAGGTAAAGGTTTCAGTAAAACTCACCCTGGAATTCGTTTTGGATGAAATATCATCCCTGGACTAAAAATTCCTTGTGATGAAATGATAATATAGGTTAGTCAATCATCAGGGGTGGGCAGACTTTTCGAGGGTACGGGCTACTTCCAATTTTTTCAAGGTGTTGCGGTCCACCCAGTGGCTTAGGTGTAGTGAGCTAAAAGAAAGTATACAATACAGTCGGATCTCCATTTTAAGGACCTCTGTTTTACGAATTTCTCTATTTCGTGAACTTTTTCCTGGAACTAAGAACATTTTACGACTTATTTCGTGAAATAGCCTCCAAATAGCGAAGTGCATTTTCTATTCAATGAAATTTTCTCTTACGATTCGATTTTTTTCCTCCGTATCTTTTAAAATACTGTATTCACTCGAATCTAAGCCGCACTTTTTACTCAATGTTAATGCTACTGAAAATCGGGCGCGGCTTTGAATGGAAGGGGAATGTGTTGGATGGGGTATTTAGAGCAATAACAGCTTCATGCATGTATTAAAAAGTTTTAATACTGATAAGATAAATAATAATTTCATTCTTATTAGTTTCCCTTTTAAATTTATTTTAATTTCGTAAAATTGGATATAGATAAACCATTTTAGACTATTTTCAATTTTCACAAAATCTTGTTTAGAATTTGGGGCGCGGCTTAGATTCGAATAAGTACGGTTTTTCTGGACCTTCGTATGATGAAATGATTATTAGGTCTTAGTGAAGGAGGTCACCCAAAAATGCTTTGGCGGTCTACCGGTCGATCGCGATCGACTTAATGCCCACTTCGGGTCAATCATCATGTGTCAAGTCATCGTCATATGAAAAATGCATAGAGACACTATTACTAGTCTTGTATTAAACTTTATTTTAGTTCGCAAGATGGCGATAATTTTTTCCTATTTGAAACATTTATTACTCGAGCCAGGTTAGGCATGTCTGAACGGGTTACAACATGAAACTATGTCTTCAGTTGCTTTTCAAAGTCGTGACAGGTTTTATTTCGTTCAGCTGTGAATTTGTTGTTTTCCTTCCCGTTAACATTGGCAAAACAAAGGCGATGGAAGGCGCCATAAAACATGTTCGAACCTGAATGCTTAGTCCAATGCCGAAGCAGTTGATATAAATGCATACAATGTTTTAAAATATTTCATCTTTTATTTACAGATATGAATTATCTGTTTGTTTTATTTCTTATCATACTCAAGAATAATCTCTAAAAATATCCATTAAACTGTAAAATCGTATGTTTTATATTTCTTATTCGCCGATAAATTGTTCTGTCTTGAAGATATGGAATATTTTATTCGAAAATAGAAAAAGAAAGAAAGAGGGAAACCTGGGGGGGGGGGGGTCCTTCAGTATAACCTTATTGTTTTGGGTTTTAATTACTTTCATGGGCAAGAGAACAAAATGAGTAATACAAAAAATTAAGAGCGAAAAAACTACCAATTCTTTGATTGACGTCACACTTTGATGCAACACGACTCGTGGCATGCGTGTCATGAGTTCGAGCTTAGTGCCGCTGAAAACACGCCGTGTATAGGAGCTGATGCAAGTTAAATATGTCGGGCCTCAAACCTCCTTACGTTTGTGTGGTGTGGAAGTTAGAAGAGGGGGTGCCAGCTCAGGTGTTGTCCTCGTCACTTGACCAAGGTTCAAAATTTCGAGGTCCTTTGCCCAAAGCCCTCGTGTAGCTGGATAGGGCTTCGTTAATGTTCACTCACTCACTTGATGCAACACGAGGTCTGTTGTTGATGAACTTTCCAATTTTGAACCATGGTGAAGTGATAAGGGTGATGCTCTTTAATTGACATCCAACTCTCCAAGCTTCCAGAACACATCAACGAGCTGACTTAGGGCTTTCAAAGATTTAAAGCGCATCAGCTTGTGTCCTCACATCGTCGGGTCGTCAGAGGCACAACAACTTTCATCCATGACTCTACAGAAACAATGACGGTTACGAATTTGCGATAATGGCCACTAAAAATTAATCATCACATATCTCATAAAATATCACTCAAGGAAAAGAATAAGGAAATATACTTCGAGAAGGGATAGAATGAAATACAAAATTTTCAACATTCTTTGGTCATAACTCATAAGAAAATTTTCAGAATTCCTATATTCGGTAAAAATAATGATGGGGGGGGGGGAGGCTCACGAAATCAGTCTATAAATAGATATTCAATGTATCATAAATATTTTAACATCCCATACCTCCACAATTGTCCACTACCTTATCCACTCTGAGACCATAATGTTTCAAAACAATTTTTTTAAACGTCCATCGAACATTAGAATAAAAAAGTAATCATTACGAACTGCTACATTTACCAAAACCATAAGAGCAACAACCGCTATATGTTGCACAAAAACAACAATTTTCATAATGATTATAAGTATTAAAAAAACTGTCTTAATGGTTTTAAATGAATCCGCGGGAAACCAATTCGAGTCCAGAGCCCAGTTGGTAATTGGATGAGCCGCACTGTCTTCAGGTAATTCTGATTTACGCTCCCCCTCTCCTCACCCCCCAGGTATCTGTGAAGGAAGTCGTAAAGTCTGGAAGCCTCCTGATGGGTTCTTCCCCAGGTAGGAAGGTTCTCGCTAATTAGGTGCATATTAACTCGAGCTGGTAGAGCCCACAACATAAATTACATTGCGCGGACGTCCTTGGTGGTTAAAGATTAAAAATGATTGCATGGGGCGCCGCGGTAAATATCTAATTGTATGCCCTGGCTAAAAGGGTGGAATTAAAAGTGGGAGAGTAATTTATCAGAATATTTTATTCGGAGGTTCAGTCTTTGGAATTGAGTGGTTCCTTTAATTTTTGCAAGCAGTGCCAAAATGTAAAAAAAGTATTTTTTAAAAGAGGTACATATGTGTGTTACCGTAAAAATGTATAATTCAGTTATTTCACGGAATAACTAAGTATTTCATGAAATAACTAGACAAGTAACTTAAAGAATATAATTGATAAAAAATTGCATACTTTACCCAGTTATTCTATGAAACAACTAGTTTTTCTATGAAATAACGAATGATACACCGTTAAAGTGAAAAATAAACAATTTCAAAGTTATTTTATAAATTAATTGAGCATAAATAGAGCTAAAATCTCTCAAAAAATACAATTTATCCCTATTGCGGATAGTTAATTAGTAAGCAATAAAGAAAAGCAGATGATATAATTTATGATTGCTCATATTGCTAACAATAGTTGAACAGAAAGGGGGGGGGGAGAATATGTTGAAGAAATACTTATATTTAAATATAATATAAAAAAATACATGCTGGGAAGAAAAACTGCTTCATAAAAACAATGCGTAAACTTTTTCAAACAAAATTGTAAGAGAGTATTAATTTTAATTTTATGAAATACCTTTATATATTTAACTTTTCATTATTTATTAGAGCAAGGATTGCTGTGATGACATTTGGAATTGGGGTTCAAAATTAGCTAAAAGCTGCTCGAATCAGCTCAAAGAACTTTCAAGTGGCAAATTTCATATTTTAACTATCAAGTAGTTATTCTATAGAATACCTAGTTAAATCGCAGAATTCAATAATTTTATATACTTTAACTGACTTGTCTAGTTATTTCATGAAACACCTAGTTATTCTATGAAATAATGGATATTTCACACTTTAACGGTAACATATATATAAACAGATTTCTTAATATTATAAATTTACTTAATATTATAAATTTATAAGAGTTAATATTATTTTATATCATTATACTTTTTGAATGTGTATCTAATGGACTAAATTCATGTGACGTCATACTAACATAACTACAATTTTAAAAAAGTCCAAAAGTCAATTTAGAAGTTCACGTGATGATATATTCACATGATAAATGTAATCACGTTTTTACAGCCAATCAGTTCACGCACTTTTCTGTTGCCAACTTTTGTTTTTTGTAAAAAAAATTTTTTTAAAAAGTGCATATTTTGCAACAATAGTAACTAACTTAGGAAAGCAAAATGTAATTGCTTTAAAAATACATGCATAATAAAAGAAATCCCCTCCCCTCCCCTTTTTTTTAAAATTTTGAGGTCTTATACTTGAATATCAGCATCGATTTGAAATTTTATCTAGATTTTAGAAGTAAAACACACAAATACGAGTCAAATGACAGATTTAAATCAATGAAAAATACGTGTTTCCATTTATCATGTATCGGGTCATTTCATTGGTTATAATCAACTTCGCTGCTTTGAGTTTGCTTGTGTACATCTTTAGATCTGACTTAACTTGTTCTCTCTTTGAATCAAGCTATGGTCTATGCATTTGCGAATAAATTTTGTTCATAGTGAGTATATTCGATAATTTAATGATGAACACAATATATATTTATTTATTTATTATAATCATTTGCATTTCACTCAGTATTATAAACAGAAGGGGAAGGATAGCTATACCCGCTGTAACTGGTTTTAACACAACATCGTTAAAAGAAGTCCTAAGCGTGCTATGTTTAGACGTAATGGTACCGATGTTAGAATTTTTGGAATTCTCTCTTTTATCTATTCCTCCCAGATACTGGACATGTCTACAAGATTGCTTCTAAAAAAAATAAATTTCTAGGAATTTCTCCATCTTGCTATATTCACTTTCACTCGTCAATTACTCGGGACATTTCTGAGAAATTATTAAATAAAGTTAAGAAAGGCTTAGAACAGTATTAACAACTCAGTTTTCACTGCTTTTTTTCCTAGTCTGCGCATTTTCAGAACATTGGAAAGTTGTCCTCGGACTGGAAAAATGCATAAATTCTTGTAGCCTTTTGTAAACAGCCACACATTTCGTCAGGATTACCAGAGCTCTTGTCTGAAGCAACTCCTGGTCTCGGAGATTGTTTAGAACTCCATATTTTTAGACAGATGAATGCACAGAAAGGTTTAAATAAATAATAGCGCGAGTCACGTTTCGAGTTACACAGAGATAAAACTGAATGGAACAATTGAGTTTCACAAGAACCTAACACAGAAAAGCAGCTCTGTAGTAAGAAAAGATCTTTTGAGGTTACAATTCAAGACAGCAAAAGATAAAATGTCTGCGTAGGTTTCTAGGAAAAGGGAAGTCAACTATCGTATGACCGCTACAATAAATGATTCTTCCTACGAAAATAGCCTTATTTCCAAAATGGAAGAGTTGTTTAATTGGACAACACAGCGGATGGATTGTTGCATCTTGTGAGATCCCTGTGTGTGATAAAGGGTAGATACAAAATAATTAGTTCGAAACGGACAGAAAAATTCTAATGCTTACGAAGAACATGGGCGAGGTTCATTTTGTTGACGAATGATTGGTGTAAAAAATACAAGATGAAAACCGAGTTTTGCTGCAATGTAGTTAAAAAAAATATATTCTTGTTCGACAGAGATACACTAAAATATGTAGGATTCAGCATTAACGATTCATGTTTGTAGAAACCCGTAAATTTTTATTAATTACAAATTGGCAAAATCAAGAAAACAATTATACTTTGTGAGGGTAAGTTATGCTGTTTTGCTGCAATATTCATTACACTAAAAATTAAGAACAATTACAGAGCAAAATTTTTAACCTTACAATTAGAGAAAATGAGACCCTTATCTACGATATCGGATATGAATATTGAAAGATTGGTCGAATTGTCGAATCGACCACTTATCGCGCCAAGTAAATCGATATATGCGCCAAATCTGGTAACTCTGCTGATTTTGTATCAGTGAGGGAGAAGTCGGATCGCGGGGTTAAAACGCGCTAAGTTGGCGATTTTTCAAAATTTGGCGGACCAGTGGCCGATTCGACAATTTCATCTATAATTATAATTATAACTATCAATTGCACACAATATCGAAACATATATAGAAAGAAATTATTTTATATTTGCATTTCAATGTAATAATAAAAAATGTGTGTGAAAGAGTTACGGTAAATTTGTTTTTGATATATTTAGCTATACTATCACTATTACAGATTTAGTTTTCAATATTTTTCAATTTTGAAATGACATTATGATTTTGCTTGCAGGAATAAGGTATTAAAAATTAACAAGAATATTATTGCTATCAATTCATGTTCCCGGCCATGGTATTCGAGAAGTCATGGTCACTAACTCATGTACGGTGAGCTGAGAGTTTTGATTCCTGGAATCATTGAAAACCCACCGTGTGAAGAGGCTGATGCACTCGTTAAATCCGTCGTGGTTCATTGTCCTGACGCTGGCGTTATATGGAAGTTTGGAGAGCGGGGCACCAGCTCAGGAGTCATCCTCGCCTAAAATTGCGAGATCTGTCGAGATTGCTTGCTTTAGGGTGCAAGGTTTTTAAAAAAATCAAACTAATTCGAAAATCAAACAAATATTAAAAAAAAGGAATCTGGAAATACATTTTCTCCTTTTGTAATTAATGCACATACACGTTTTCGTTTTTTAAAATCTATTTCAGAACAGTTTAAAGTTGTTTTCCCATACGTTGTTTCATAAAGTCTACTGTTACACGTCTTTTTAGTATGATATTGCATTATTTGGAAATATGCATGCATTTTGGGGGGGGGGGGATTCGAGCAACTGATCCCAGAACACGAATCACAGACAAAACACAAAATCACAGAACACGATTTTCTCTTAGATAAACATTTACCACGCATCTCGTACATAATGAATTCCGTTCACAGAACAAAATAAGAATATCAACATAAATAAATCTGCATGCTTTAGCAATGCAAGCTTGTATACTAATTCTTTATTCCTCTCAGGCGCCATTTGATTCGCCAGAAGTCTTTGAAGTTCATTGAAGCGAGATGTGGCCAGCATCAACAAAGAGAAAGAGAAAAAAGGACAAGAAATGCGTAAATTTCAGAACTGGTAGCGACAGAAAACAAAATCATACACAAAGTTGACATGCAGATGACGGATCCTAACACAGACATTTCTTATTCCTTTCGATCAGAAGTTTAATTTGGGGATCCAGTTATTGAAATCCCTTAATTAGAGGAGACAAGATGGCCCGGGGGTCTGCTTTTCGTCAGCCATTTCCGGACGCAGGAAACAAGTCTTGGCGTCCTTTACCTTGAGAAGAATGCCTCTCTTCTAAAAGCGAACACCCCCTGGCCACAGAGCCTGGGAAAGCGAAGCGGCCGACGCACTAGTTTCTTTTTTATATTCCATTCCAGATAATTAAGGGCAGCAGGGGGACAAAAAAATAGACTCTCCCAAACATTGGTGAGAAAAGAGATAGATAGATTGGCAACAGTAGTTCGATTTTTTTTTCACAAAAAACAAACAAACAAAAAAGAACTTTTTTTTCGGTGAAAAAGTACTCTGTAATCATTAACTCGTTTCAAGAACAGTGAGAGGAAAAAAATGTTTGTTGCTTTTAAAAAGGGAAGTTTTTCTTGAAATCTAATGAAGCAGATATCGATTACAAAGATGTAATGTATCGATTAAAGATGTTCATTTGACACTGTGTTTATTCCTTCCAGTTCATTTCGTTTTTCTCGCACAAATCCCTCAATTATAATTGTGAGTGAATATTAACGTCGCACTGTTAGCTACACGAGGGCTTTTGGCGACGGACCTCGTCATTTTGAACCAGGGTCAAGTGACGCGGACGACACCTGAGCTGGCACCTCCCTCACCTAACTACCACACCACACCAACGGGAGGACGTTTGAGCTCTCGACAGATTTCACGTGCATCACGCCCCTACACGGCGGGTCTTTAGTGGTACTGAGCTCGAACTCATGACATGCCAGCCACGATCCAATACCCTGACCACTGGCTACCGCGGCCCCCTCAATCAAGCTGAACACATATTTTCCAAGTTATTTGACAATGAGTGACAGTTATTTTAACGTCGCACTATAAAGAAACAAGAGGGCTATTGGCGACGGACCTTGCAATTTTGGACTTCGGTCAAGTGACAAGGACAACACCTGAGCTGGCACATCCTACTCCTATATAAAAATACCCCCCCCCCCCACACACACACCAATGGGAGAACATAAAGGCTCGACATATTTATAGAGAAGCGGCCCCCTTTACACGACGGGTCTTCAGTGGCACCAGAACTTGAACCCGTGACACACCGGACACGAGTTTGTGACCATAACCGCTAGGCTACCACGTCCACCAACCATTTGACGGACAACCAAAATTGAAGATTTTTTCTGAACAAAAAGAAAAACAAAAGCTAACAGTGGTTAATAAAAAAGCCATTGGTATGAAGCTATTGTACTTGAGTAAATTATGTCAGAACAAGCGTTCAAATGATTATACACATCAATTAAGTGAACATAAATCGTATCAGAATCACGACTAAAAATAAATATCTTTAATTTAGAACTTGCAAGAGGTATATGATAGATATGAGCAGTAGCACACACACACAATTTTCAGGGGGGGAGGGGAGTCCATGGTCGAAAGTCCCCCAACTCGTATCATACCTCAAGACGACACTAATTGATTCTTCTGATTTTGTTAACAAAAAACAGTAAAAAATAAATTATTGAATGAATTCTTAGCATTAATTAATAACAAATTGTTAATTACAAGTACTTAATTAAATTTTACGTTAAATATATATCGGATTATCATCAATGAAAAAAGATCAAGGGCTTTGGGGGTGTCCGGACCCCCAGGACACCCCGCAAGGAAATGCATTGGTCTCTTAAAATTGAAAGCATAACATTTCGTTGTGCAAAGAAGAATTAATAAATAAATACGGTTAATGAAACTTTAAAACAGTAGTTTTAATCCAAGATTTGAAGGGAAAAAAGACATCAGAAACCTGACTCTGAAAAAACGCTTAAAACATTAATTCTTTGATACTTAGTATAAGTTGAATTAGAATTTTTTTATAAAATATTTTTACAAGAAAATATTATTTAAGTGCAATTTCTTTGGCGAAAAATGAAGAAAGAATGACGTATTTTCAAATTATTCTCCGCGTTTATGGAAAATGCTTCTGTAATAATAATATCTTGTGAAAATGTAGTAGTACTTCTGTACAGAGGGCTTCTTTACAGAGCTAGAACTAAAATTTCTGAAATATATAATTTAGAAGTGGATTTATTCAGATTGTAAATACATCAGAGTAGAAAAATTTGATAAACACACACACACGTTATTATTTCTATTAATCGTAACTCTGGAAAAAATGTGAATTTTTCAATTATAAATATTTTAATTTCATTTTTCCCTTTATTTTTTGCCAAAAAATCCCATTCATATTATTTTTTCTTGCCATAATATTCTTCAAACATGTATTTATATTCTAAATTCAAGCGACACTAAACATCAAAGAAATTACTCATTTTTAAGCTTTTGCAAAATCATGATATCAAATTTAGTCACCTAACAATGTTTTGGGGAAAAAATTAAATAAACCCGACGGATTTTAAAAACTGAAAATATATTGTTTGATTAATTTACTGTTATTGAAAATAAAATGAAAATTTTAACAGTGCGCTGATATTTTAAAAATTAACTAAAGTAAAAAATTATTTTATTGTTGATGGTGAAGAGTCATCTTTGATTCATTCACCTCGGATGTTTTTACTACAAAAATTTTTCCCTCGTGCATGCCCTAGGGACCAGACAACTAGGAATGCACCCCTAAATCCCTCCTAATTCAGACACCCCTCCCTTTCGCAACGGGGTTGCCTCATCCAAAATGTGCATATTAACGCGCATTCCACCTCTATAGGACTTAGGAATGTGCTCTAATGAAAGACATGGCACTTCTATTAGATATGTCAACCTGTTTCTGTGTCTTATAAGTAATTCTGAAGTATAATTCCACATATTTCAAGAGTTTTCGAATACATTTATAAAATAACTTATTTATTGGAATCGATATTTCTGAAATTTACATTGAATAACACGAAAGTTTAACAGTTTGTGAAATAGAATTTCTTCTCATTTTTATTTAATGCAGTTCAATAAAATTTATTTTAGTGTATTGATGTATACACTAAAATACAGGGGCATATTAGCACTGGAATTTAAGATTTAAATAACAAATCGAGGTAGGATGAAAAATAAAATTCAATTTAAATTGACAGGTCTCCAAATAAAAAAAAATTAAGTTGTCTCAATAACGAAAGATATTTCTAATACAAAACAAATCACTCATTAAACATTAATAATGATCACGAAAACACTTTAAAAAATGTTTATATAAACTAGCAATATATTTCATGGGTAAAAAGATCTATTTAGACTCATATTTTAATGTGTAGTGCATTTTAGGTGACTGGCAATTATTTTTTATATTTTGTTGCCAAAAAGAGAACTCATTATGTTTCTTAATTAACTTTATAACGCTTTTATTTATTGATTCAAAGCCAAAAGATTTAATTTCGTTTCATATTTTTGATTCTTATTAATTCTTATTTAACAGTTTTAATTTTAGCGAATGTAATTAATTACTATTTCTGTGCTTTTATTATATTTAACTTTTATCATATACGAGATTTTATGAGTGAATCTTTTTCACATAATTATTATAATATAAACTATTATTAAAATGTAAGTCATTTAGAAATTTTATTATAAGAAAACTTTAAATCTCGAGGAATTTTTTTTTTCGTTTTTACCTATAACTAATGCGTTAAAACTTATTTACAATTGCTTTAACATCAAGAATATACAAAAAAAATCCCCAACATGTATCTAAAAATGCATTCACCCTCTTAATATAGAAACAGAACAATAATTACATCTTAATGTAGAAAGATAAGTATTTTATCAAAATATAAATAATATAACAGACCGAATAGAGTTTTACAATATAATTTTTTCAATTATTTAAAAGACTACGTTAGTTTATTCTTTAGGAAATAACGAAGAAATTTAAAACAAAACTGGTAAATCCTTTCCAAAAATATACCGATTAACTTACAGAAAATTTATTTTAATTATTTTTATCCTGAATGAAAAAAAAAAATAGCAAGCTGGTAATGTGCAATATCTCAACACATTGAATAACAAAGTCCCACACACATCAGCAGTTCACAAACAGTTTTTGATAACATAATCTCTTGACATGCCGAGAATATGTTAAAATTTGTGTCATTTACCTTCTCTATCTCTCTTTACATTCCATATTTTTTTCATATCGAAAAAAAAGAGCGACATGTCATTTTAACAAATACAGTTTCAGATAGAAAAATTACTTATATGATGCGAGAGGGGGGCGAAAAAGTTGTAAAAGAAGAAACAAAATTCTGTCAAGAAAAACAACCAGATTCCTTCTGGCTAAAGCAGGAAAAAATATCAGATATGTTTTGTTTTTTCGCGGCGAACAACATAAAAGAAATAAGATGCACGAAAAAATGCTCCCATCAAGATTCTTACCGGATAGAATGAATGAGGGGGTCGGAGGTCAGGTAGAAAACGTGGCCCCTTACCTGAACTTGGCCCCACTGCACTCGTCGATTCCCATGGATGAGGTTCCCCCCTCCTCTTCGCTCTATTATAACCGCGAGCGTTTTTGGCGCGAAGCATAACAACAATGGAGAACAGAGGGTGAAATTTTTGGCGCGAAAATTCGTTTCAATAGTTCTATTGTGGGATAATCCAGAAACGTGTAAAATATACTGAAAGCAAAAGGCGGGAAAAATGGTACTAAGTTGCTTCTTTGAGAATTTGCCGAGTTTGGCTTTTGAGTTTCCCGCCGTTTTTCGATTATTTATTCGATTTCGTTAAGTTCAAAGCAAATGTATATATTGCTGTTATATTCTTAAAAATAATTGTTGAAAATTCGTAAGTAATTAATTTTAAATTCCTAACAAGTTTAAGTACACCACTTAAACTAATCTCATGGTTTTTTAAATAATAATTTCAATAAATTAATAAAAAACTTAAGTTAAACATTTATTTGGTTTTTAGAAAAGAATTTAGTCGGAACTTTAAAAAATAAATTTTCTCTAATGTAACATTAAAAAAAAAAAGAACGATTATCTTTATAGCGCGAGATTTTACCGGTAATCGAGAAATGTGTGCTTTAATTAATAAGATTTTGCTGAAATCAAATAGCTCAAAAAAATTTTTGTTATTTCAATATTTTATTCATTTTACTATTTTATTAGTTATTTCAGTATTTTGTTATTCATTATAATATCTTGTAAATGTATAGATAATTTAAATTTTACATCTTAACTCAATTACCATAACAAAATGCAAAAAAAAAAAAAAAAAAAGGATAACACCAAAAACAAAGTATTAAGTCACTTAATTAAGGGAATTTGCTTTTTTTAAAAGTAAAAATAGTGTACTCCATTCATTTTACAATGTAAATTAAAAATAATCTTTGAATATGAATTATACACTGTGACGAGTTACATTTCAAGACATATTAAACAAAATGAGAGCTCCCATTATTTTATTTCAATACAGTTCATCGTGCTTCACAACAAACTATTCATTAAACAAATAGATAACAACCGCTGCAAAAAAAAAAAAAAAAATAACAATAATAATAATAATAATTCCAATTCAAAACAGAGAGGCGCATTTATGAATGATTAAGCGAAGTCATTTGAACAACATCTCGACAGCATGTGGCGTTAGAAATTAAGTTTTTTTTTCATCATCATAAAAACATCTTTTTATATCCCTTACTATCTCATCTGTTCATTCGGGGTAAGAAATTACACCACAGAGATACGATTAACTTCCATGACAAAAGAAATGGAGTTAGAGTTAAACAAAAGAACTTTTTTTCTTGTCGGAATTCTCAATTTTCCGAGCGCTTCCTGCAGATGGAAGGGAAGTCGCCTAATTTGATATTCATGCAGTCACTTCTGGTCGTGGATAATGATTCTTTTCTCAAGGCTTCAGTGGGCGGTCAGCCAACACTCGTAGAGGGAATTATGAGGGTAGACTGGAAAACCATCCATCACGACGATGCATATCTTTCTTGTTTATCGCGTTTAAATGTTCCTATGTGCCAGTCCTCAGATAAACTAGATATTGCCTTAATTTAGACAACTTTCATTGAGAGTTGTATCAGATGATGTAAAATGTATATAAATATATTTTTTTGTTTTATCATGTCTGAGATATCATCGAAGTTGTATGTTTACTACTTGACTAAATTAAACTTTATTGTGTAAATGGTAACACTAGATTATGGAAATAAATTTAATACATCCGAGTAAATAACATATTAATGTTTCGTTCGTATGACAGATCTAGAGACAGATAAGATAATATTTTTCTCCTACAATATACAGTTAATTCCCACGCTTCCATGAACTAGTCCATTTCGGTGCGTTGCTTGATACATATGTGTAAATATTTTTCGAATTTAAATAACATTGAAAAGAACTTGTGCCGTGAACTTTAAAAATTTATATTTTATTGTAATAAGAGAAAAAGATAAAATCACACAAAAAGCATTTATCCTTTGAGATTATTTTGGGTTCAATATATCATTTGTGGGGCAACTCGAGCCACAGATTCAATAATTAAGGTAGATGCAATTAAATATTTCGTTTGACACTGCGGCAACAATTTTTGTATCGATTTGTTTATTCAATTGATTGCTTTTAACGTTAAATTCTGATTTTATGTTAAAGCTAGTAGTTGTTCTAAGTGTTAATTTATTGTTAGCGAATAAAATGATGGAAGAAAAAGTAGAAATTTTTATTTGGAATTGAACAACAATTCGGTTAGGAATAAGGGGGGGGGGATATATATATTACACCATCTATCCAAAAGCTTTAATGAAGCAAAGACATTTTATAAAAATTATTTATGAATTTTTTGCAAAGGATGTACAAATTTACGAATGAATTTTATTCAAGACATTAATTAAACTCAGTCTAAAATTCTCTTTAGGGCGAGAAAGTAATTAATCGATAACTTCTCGCCATTTTCGAAGTTAATAAAATCGTAAAAAGTTCCACGGCGGGGAAAATGAAATTTTTTAGAATCAATAGAAATTTCATTTGGTGAAATGCTTTCAATCGCAATCATTTCTATGAATATTCCATCCGAACATTGTCGGAACAGTTTTTATAATTTGAAAGGAAACCTAATACAATAGCTACAAAAAAGAACGCTTAATTTTATTAAAAGAAAATTTAGAAAGATAATAATTGGTGCATGGGACACGTCTGTTATCTTTTAAATTGCGACCATATTTTTAGCTTATATAAAATAGCTTACAAGACTAAAATAATCTCAAATGTGAAGCACAATACAATATATTTCACTTTCATTCATTATGACTTTTAAATCAGTTTTGATGATATAATTTCATTGAATAACCAAATTTTTTATTAGACAGTTCCTATTGAATTTAAAAGATAATTTGCAACAGAAAAAAAAATCCCACAATTACCACAGAAGTAGTCTATTTGTGTAAGTACTTTAATTATGTTGCAATGCATGCGAAGGTAAATTTAAAGATCTCTTGAAAAACTATCCTTTACTTTCTTATTTCTAATTTTCACAAAAAGATATACTTAAAAAAAAAGTAGCAAACGCAACCGCTATATTTTAGATTTATGCAATGTACACACACACAAAAGCTACAGTTAACATTTAGGGGGGAAAGATACAATTGATTGTGTATGTTCATTTAAATACAAAACTTGATTTTTTTAAAAAAAGGCTTGTTTCATTTCAAAGATTTATTTTAAGAGTTCATCAACAAAGGTTAATGCATGGACAAACACAAAGGCCGATCAGGTGTTATTTTTAGATCCGAAAAAATCAATTAACGAAATCAATTTAGAATGAACGCATCATCCAGTTTTATATTGATATACATTGTTTGATCAAGGCATTGTTTGGGTCCAAACGCTGAAGATAATGATACTGGAGTTATAAAAAAGAATACAGCCAGAGAACAACGTAGTTGATGATAGGGGTGGGTGTGCTAAATAAGAAGCACAATGTGTATCAAAATTCAACGCATGCTGGTTTAATAGAAGAGCGTCAGGGGTCGTTCATTTCCTCTCAAATCGTACCCGATTAATTATTCGTTCTCGGTTCCTGATTATCAGCTGCCTGGGATATCCTGCACATGGCGCATGCACGGACGCGTGGCGCATGCGTGCCAGGTGACCGGGGCAGATGGAACCCTCATATGTACTATCGTTTTACAGCTGGATGAGGAAGAGTTCGAATCAGAAGGAAAGCAGATGGAATGATACTCGTGGCGTTAAAAAGGAAAAGGATGCAAATTCGGTGAATTGACATCCACCCCGTTAAGAACAGATTGGTGCGACCCCCCCCCCTCCCCCTTCTTTTTTATTTCTCCAGATAACTGTTAATATGAAGGATTAATGTAAGGAAGAAAATTCTGCCACTCTGACAGAGTAAAAAAAAAAACTTCTACAATCAAATTTTTGCTTTCACCAATAATGAATCTAATTTTTAAAAATTATAGTAACGAAGAATTTCTATTAAAAGACAGAAGTAAAGGGTTACTTTAAAAATCTGAGTATTTATAAAAAAAATTTTTACCAATAAAAACTGACGTATTATAATGATTTACATGTAATTAGGCATAAAAAATATATATATTCTTTTTTCCCCTTAGTTTGAGTTTCTTTTTTTGGTAAAATATGGAACCAAACGACATTTGAATAAATTGCCATTAACAAGTATTCCTTTAATTTCTTCATAATATTTAGTTATTTTAAATAACATTAAAAAAGGCAGATGTCGCATGAAATATTTTTATTATTTAATGCTTTTAATATCTCAGATATGAAACATAAAATACACAAATTACGCAGTGTTAAACTCACACATGACTCTCAAAAATCAAATTAAGTCCCTCAGATACTTAAAAGCGCAAAATCTCTATCAAAATTTATTTTTAATTTGTTTTACAGCAAAAGAAAATGTTAAACCTTAAATGACTTAATAATTTGAAAAAGTAAATTTTCAGAAATGAAATTTTTAAAGTGTGCATAAGGTAAACTTTTAACATGTTCGTTTGCAGGCAAACGGCTCAGAAAAATACTGAGTGTAGAAAATATTGGAAGTTGGACCGGACATTTTTTTATATGTTGGTTTCTTTTGAAACAATCAAAGTTTTGCCTTGTATAATATAATAATTTATGCGGACAAAAATTATTTTAAATTTTTTCCTTAAATTCCGTTAATTATAAGAATAACTTTAATAAAGAAATCGAATAATTTACACGAGTTTCAAAAAAAAAGGATTTATACAAATTATGTTACTTTAACATTCGAAATGAATTTAAAGAATTTTTGATTCCAGATAATTTTAGTAAATAAATAATAATTAATAAAATACACACGTTTCCGCTTGAGAAATTCGGTAGGGATGGCGGTTCACTTCGAACCGCAAACATGCGCATGCGCATAAGTTTTCTTCGAACTCGTTTCTGTTCTTCAAGAAATCTCAATGAATGAGTTTGAAAATAGACATTCAGGTTTTCTACCGCGCTAAGAAGTATACGGAATAAACAGATACCAACAAAATGATGTACACAATTCCTGAACAATTTAGAAGAATCTAATACATGGAGGAAAAAAGGCTCAAGATCTAAGAAAAATATTATATCTGTTTTGTATATATCAGAACCGCTCCATAACATTACATTCGAAATATAAATAAATTTTTCAATGAAAAATAATTAATTTAATTTAATTTTTTAAACTTTACATTTGTGTGTTCAAAAGAGTAATTTTTTTCCCCCTGAAGTAGTTGAGAGGTTGATAAGGGGTTAATATCATCATAAAACGATACATTTATGCATACAATACTAATATGTGTTCATCCATTCCACCAAATTTTTAAATTCAGTATACCGTTAGAAATTTTAAAAGTTGTAATTATTTATTGCAATTTTTTTCACTCGTTATTTTATAGGTATTTTTTTTTCTCGTGTAATTTTTTTTAAGATTAACGTACTTCGAAAATATGTGCAAATACATAATTTAAACTGCGAACATATGGTTAAAAATACTTTTCAGATTGATTGATAATTCTTTTAGGAAAATTGTCAATCCTTTAATTTGTTATTTACGCTATAATTTGTTTCCTCTGCCGCTTGCAAACACTGTTTTAAATCCCGTAAAAGACTTACTGAGATAGATTTTTTTTCTTTTACCATTATTCAAGATTTAAGTATTTTCTGTCTCGATAAATTATATTTATACTTCAGTTTATAACTTAGTTAAATAAAAAAAAATCTATTACTAGCCAGCTTATAAAAACGTTCGGGGGATAAATTATTGAATCAATAAAATTGTGTGAATACGATATATTTTCAAAATTCATTGATGTAATATATGAGGTGATACGAAATTCGAATGGAGTACATTGATAGCACAGTTAAAAAGAAATCATGACATATTATCACTTCAGATATTGATTTGAATTTAACAAGGAATTCGAATATAAAATCAAGAAACTCTTATTAAGTATAGTGTAAATAACTAATTCAAGATTTTTTCGAAAGATCAAACACATTATTCAACATTCTCAAGTACAAACGAAATGTAAATTTTTACTGTATATTTCAAAAATAATTTTTTTTGTCATCTTTTTTTTTTGTTCTTACCACACATACATTAGATCTAAAAAACGTTCCCAAGCATTTTCTTTTAAAATACACGTTTGATTTTTTAAAAATTTTATTAAGTTTTACCCCTGAATTAAAATAATTTAAAAGTGATAATGAATGAATTGAAGAAAACTGTTGCAATCATTCTTAGCATAACAAAAAATAATACGAATAAAAACATGGAAAAAAAATTTTAAATTTTATAAAATACGTAATACATCTAATTTTGATTAGGGGGTAAAATAGTACATATATTTATTACTGCATAATAATTACAATCCAAATTATATTAAGAGGATAAGAAATTATTAAATTATTTAAGTATAAGTTGAATTTATTACTTACCTATCAGTAACAAAGCCACTGTTAGATGTTCCTTTCCAGTAGCTCTAACAACACCTACAATAGTTCCAACAACTGAGCATAGAACTCCCAAAACAGCTATAACTATTATTAACCATCTAATGGCAACACTATGCGTTGCCAATAGACCACAGCACTGCTTTCTGGCTTGTCTTCTCGGAGTCACTAAATCTGGAAGAGGACATTGGTTAAGAACGTTCTGAGGAGTTGAAGTCACCGTGTTGGGCCTCCAGCAACTGCTGCTGGGTTGTTGCTGTTGTGGCTGCTGTTGTTGTTGTTGCTGCTGCTGCTGTTGTTGTTGTGGTTGCTGATTAGACCAGTTAATATTGCAGTTATTATTGCTACTGTGAGGATTCCTGGTGGAAATGTCTGAACTTACTTGTCTGTCCATTTGAGTGTTTCTGGTCACCCAAGGACTAGTACCACTAGTAGATGGTTGAGGTTGTTCTCTTTTCAACTGAGGTGCCGCGAGACAAGACGGTTCACGTCGTGGCTGCATCACTGAGGTCTCTTGTCGATTATTGCATATGATGGTGGTTGGCATGGAAGTGTGCGACAGACCATCCTGATGGCTCCTAGCACAAATGATGCCTTGCGTGGAACTTCTGGACAACACTTGAGGTTGGGGCTGTTGGTGGTGGTGGATATCGTAAGAGCTGGTTGATGGCACTCTGGAGTCATAAACACCACCAACTGGCACCGAGCGAGTCCTGGCATGTTGGATACTGGCAGTATTCGTTTGAGTGTGATGTGTAACGTCCGGCAGCCTTGCCAGACTGGACTCTGCCCTGCGAGTAACATCGGGAGGGTGGTTTTCCAAGATTCCTCTGATCCTCCAAGTATCTCCAGCCGATCGAGTGGAATGGGAATCATTAGTATATCGGATTAAACCACTGTTGCTGATTGAACTGTGGCATCCATTAGGTGTGTTGTTTATTGGTCCTCTATTCTGATAATGATGTACCGAAGCTGGTGAGGTGTACGAGCGACTGGAACGCCTGCATAAGTCGGGGTATCCATTGGGCCTGCCTTCAATATTAGCGCTGTTGTTGTTGTTAGTGTTTATATCCGGCGGTATGGGTCTTGAAGTCTCCCAAAACTGACGAGATATGTGACTAGGGTCCACTCTGCATCTTGGACAAGAAACGTGGTTTCTGGATCGAGTACGGATTTCGACAGGAATACTGAGGGAGCGGTTAAATTCCGCCATCTTTATGAAAACGGAGAGAAAAGAATCGATCGCTGAACATCACCAGCAACTACGTGCAGTTAAACGTAAGAAGAACCCTCTTCCCTCAGCGAGCGGATCGCGACTGCGTAAATAGTTTCGGCTGCAGTCGGTTGTGCCCGTTGAATAGGGGGAAAGGAAGGGATGTGGACGATACTAGCGCTATCTAGGGGTGATGCGGGGAGTTAGAAAAAGAGTTGTCTTTTTCCTAGAGCTACTTAATAGATGTTTTCGATTTCATTTCGCAATGGATAGAAGTAAAAACATATAGTGGACGTCTATGTTATTCAATTAATCAGTATATTTTCGAAAGCAAATTTTGTTTTTCACTTTTTTGTAAGTATTAAAATCTGAAATATATTCAGGTTTAATTTCAACTTAGGTCAAAATAAAGCATGTAAGACGATTTCTTTAAGGCGGATGATTGTCAATATTTTAAAAATGAAAACACTATTTAAAATAGATAACCTGATTTATATTGCTACTATATTATCGATACAGATTTACAAATATAATATTGTAGTATTTTTTCATAAAATGAATGCAAAACCACATTTTTAATGGTAGTTATTAGTTTAATAATTTATCAACAGTTTGTACTTTAAAAAATGTAAATGTTTTTTTTTTTTTTTTTGATAAAATGAAAATAATTATTTTATTATAACGATTTTTCAACCGTTTCTGAGTGAGTTTTAAATAAATTTCCTTATGTTTATCCATTTTCATTTCATCCTTTACTTTAGTAAAGAATTTATTTCTTGTATAAAAGTAAACATGGAGTTCTTAAAAATTCGGGCTTACAAAAAAATGCTACCTGGGAAATTTCTAAATGTGAAACAGTACGGAAACAAATGCTTTATATATAAATTAAGTATGATTTTAGTTATAGATTTAAAAACAAATATTAAAGTTTTGTTCAGTGAAAACTTAAATGGATCGAAATTATTCTTTTCAATACCCTTAAAACAACTTAAATCAAATTCTTTCAAACCACAGTTACATCTTTAACATACTCCAGGTTCCTTAACAATAATAAAATCTTTGCAAAGGAAATCGGAGTGATTAAAAAAAACGTTACGGTTTCGGTTAAAGGCTAAAAAAAGTCTTATTTCTGAAGTTTTATGACATACACAGACGGAACTCTTACTTTTCCAGTAATTCAAGGAAAATTCTGACTTGCATCGACTAGTAAAACGACACTGAAAAACTCATTTTATGTTTCTTCTTTTAAAACCTTCAGTTTTCTTCTTTTTTTAATGTTTGAGTCTCGTTATTTCAAATCCACTCTCTGCTACAGTGTATCAATTTAAATTCCAATTCGAAGTATCGGAAAATATCTAAGGGAAAGAAACATAACGCGATAGATTTTATTTTTAAAGATTCCGTTTATTTTTTATCTTGTCGGAAATAAGATCGTCGGCTTAGCATTGCGAAATTTATTTCCAGTCTAGTAGTTCTGAATTTAACTGAGTTTGCTAAGAATAGAGACCATTAAAATCATGAAATAGCTCAAGAGAACCAATAAATAAGCAAAGGAATTTCAACATGTTTTCAATAAATGAAATTTTCAACTGAAACTTCCTACACATTAAAGAATTTAATAAATTATAAAAAATTAATATTAACTAAAATTATATGTTCTTTTTTTTTTGTTTCGCAATCAGTTGTATTGATTCATGCATATTATGTGTATGTAAAAAATAGGTCGAAAAAAATAGTTGTTTTTTACCATAAAGGGGATGGGGGGGATTAAGAGCCACTAAGATATACCGTTTAATTCAACTTTATTTCATTTATTTTTCCATTTCCTTTAAAGTTTTTTTTTTTGGTGATATCTTCCTTTTCGAATTTATTAAAAGAATTGATCGAAAGAGACGTTAGCCTTACCGAAACTATACAATTGATACACGTAATAAGCTGAATAGTTTGAAAAAGAATTAATCCGTGGAAGGACTGTGTTAATAAGTCTTAAAGATTTATTTTCTTGAACTTTCGTTCATTTAAAATAGGAATACTAAATTCAATATTTATTTATTTATTGAGAATTATCCTTTTTCACGCTCCTTCCAAAATCAACTTTTTTCAAGAAATTAGAAGTTACATCTTTTATATTGAATTAACATGATAATTCAAAAAAAAAATTATGATCGATGATTTTGAAAAGAAAAATCAAAAGTTAAACTATAAACATCAGACACAAATGAGTTACAGTTATTTTAAAACTGGGGAATAGCAATGAATGTGTGTGTTGGGAGTCGTTTCGGAAGTAGAAGCTCTTTATATAAATTTTCCAAAAATTTGCATGAGAAAAATTTTTAAAACATATAATTCAGTAAGATGATAAATTATTTTAAACATAAATTATTCATCTCAACGCAATTAATACTTTTCTATTAATAACCGTTGCCATTTTTCAACAGAAAAAGAAAGATACGCAATTATACTTTTCACAACGACCACCAAAATTAAGTTCTGGATGCATCAAATAGATACAAATAACATATTATGTATTTTTATTGTAGACTTCTCGACTGCAAGTGTCACAAAGATTTAATTAGTCGCTAAAAGCGAGCTTGCTTCTTGCGGGAAATAATTCAATGAAACTTTATCGCCAACGTGTCGAAAATCGACAACATAGTTGAGTCAATCGAATAATAAAATAATTAAATTTGTCCTATCATTTTTATTGCGTTCCCATGGCAACACAATGCCGAGATGAAAAGCCGGCTTCAAGTGACTGTTAACTATTTTTTCGTATAGCCTACATTTAATGAGTATTCTCTCCGCTCGTTATCTTCATTAGGAATGCTTTTTGGCATTTTAATGTTTTACCATGGCAATTATATGAAGACTTTTTTTCCTCTCTCAGCTCTAAACAGCATAATCTAAAACACTCGTCTTCAAACTATGTATCCATAGAACCCTGGAGCTTCGAAAGTAGCAATAAAAAATCGTAAATGGGTAATGCAAAAGGGATTCACGTTCTCTATTTGTATAGCCACAATTATCTAAATCCTCCAGTCATTGAAAAACTGAAAATTTTATTTATGCATCATGACCTTATTTTGTAATACTTTTTAAACTTATATTATAATGTAATAAAATAATATCAAAGCGTAAGGTGGAGGCCGGGGGAGATTAGGGTCAAAAATCCACCATTCTTGTATCATACCACAATATCCCACCAAACATATTTTTTGATTATGAGGATTGTCGGGAACAAAAAACAGTAAAAAATAAATTATTGAATAAATAATTATCATTAATTCATAAAATAAATTATTAATAACAAATACTTAATTAAATTTTATGTACGATATGCATAAGATTGTGTGATCAATCGGAAATAAAAATCAATGGGTAATGGAGGGGGGTTCAGGACCCGTGGATCCTCCTCCCTTGTGTGTTAGTATTTAAATATTTTTATTGTTTACTATCTCTATTGTATTATTTATATTTTATTGTTTACTATCTCTATTGTGTTATTTATATTTTATTGTTTACTGTTCCTAGTTCCATAAAATAATTATATACTCTTTAGTATAATGTCTTGTAAAACTAAATAGTCTTCTAATGGAAAATGCACCTTTATTTCATTTATGAAAAAAATACCTTTAATGAAGGAGAGGGAACAACTTATCGACATATAAACAGATTTGACGTTAGAATCTAATTTTAACCCAGAACAGCTCCTAAATTCTAGATTGCAAATTCATATTTCAATAAACCTAGACTACTATAGTTTACGTTAAGAAAAAAAAAATGCAATCACATATTCCAGTTACAAAATGTAATTTTTTTGGGTATATATGCGGCACTTGAATTACAAATTAATATTATTAATGAATAAGTTATATTGAAATTATATCACAAATATAATACTTTTTAATTGTCTTCTCACAAAGTACCTATAATATGTTGATCTATTTTAAAACTTATTTTTAGATATATTCTTCTGAGTGTGTGTATGTAAGAGGGGGGTGGAGTACCCGAAACACCACGATAGTCGAAAAAGTTTGAAGACCATTGCTCTAAAATATTTATCCGAAAAACATATAATTGGTGGTAAAAAAAAAAAAAAAAAAATGGAATTCTTTTTGTACTATTCTTTTTTCTACAAAATAAAATAATGTATTTCTGTGATAATGTACAAATCCATCATATTGCATGTAGATCGAATATCCTCTTGTTACTCTCTTAATACTCTCACAAACTAATAAATTGCTAAAACAAGTCTTCCTTCCACTCAACTCTCTCCACGTCCGGCTAAACAACAACGTGGCTCTGTGGTAAGACACTTCTTTCAACGAGCGGGGGATGGAATTTCCGCTAGAGTGGGGTGGAGATCAGCAGGTAGGGAGCGTGAGAACGCAAGGTCAGGTGGGCGTCTTCTTCCGAGATGCCCTCAGGTAAGGGTCTTCGGTCCACTCGTCCTCCCCCCCTACCCCTCGAAACGTGACTCTCTCGGATGAATAGCAGGACTTTTTAAATTGGAGTCATCTTTACGTGATGAGGACTCTCAATTAAAGGAGAGATACCGGGTTAGGAGAATGCGACGTTTCTTTTTGGAATGCAGTGCGCTCGAATTATTGGTGTTACTTCTTTTTTATTTGTTCATTTTTTTTAATGTTTACTTTCGTAGAAGATGGTAATGAGAAGGAATGAACGATACTTCGGTTTATTCTCCTCCCCATTCTTTCTGCGGGAGTGCGGTGCAATTTTGATTAATTTATGAGGAAGAACATATTGAAACTTTAATTAGTTTGTAAGAGAGAACTTTTTTTTTAAATGCATTTCTGTGAAGGACAATGACGCTTATGTCTGTGTTCACTTACAGCTGAAAAATAAGACTGACTTAAAATGCTTTTTCACCAAAACTAATGCCTCAGTATTAATACAAATATTCATGTTGTGATGGAGAATGTATAGCGTACTTTTTTTTTATCTGCTTATTTTAACTATCGTTAATTTTAAAGGGAATGCGTAAGAATTAAAGAAAAACATCTTCAATTGCACAATTTGAAGGGGGGAGGGGGAGTGGTAATGATGTTTATGGTCAAACAGATTATTATGGTTGAGATTTATCAAGGTGAATGGCTTATTTTAAGCTAAATGTTAGAATGTGCTTATACTAATAAGTTATTCATTCTGTAGTGGGTAATGTGTTTGTGAAGTTAATATCATTTTGTTTTTTTAAACTTATTCAGGTAAGCATCTTCTGAATATTTCTTTGGTGTCTGGGAAGAGTTTGTTTTATGAATAATAGCATCAAAAACGTTACGCAAAAACTTAACGTATTTCAAATCTATGAATTTCAATACATTGCAACTTATAAGTAGAGTTCCCCGTCAACTGGGAATCTGTATATCAGGGGTCGGCAACCATTTAGCTGTGGCGTGCCAAACCAATCTATCAACAGGATTCAGCGTGCCG